>CAUYTI010104667.1:0-21482 GCA_963575145.1 Galago senegalensis
GTGGTCCCAGCTACTTGGGAGGCGGAGGCAAGAGACTCGCTTGAGCCCAGGAGTTGGAGGTTGCTGTGAGCTGTAATGCCACGGCACTCTACCCAGGGGGACAGCTTGAGACTCTGTCTCAAAAAAAAAAAAAAAAAAGAAGCAGAAGAGAGAGAAAGTGGTACATTTGCTCAAAGAATTATGTGAAATCACAAAGCATTCATTGTGCTGGAAGTTCTAGCCAATGCTATCAGGCAAGAGAAGGATATACAGGGCATCCAAATGGGAGCAGAGGAGGTCAAACTCTCACTCCTTATTTATATCATGAAGAAAAAAAACCGTCTTATCATAAGGACATTTGCACTAGATTGTTTATCAGAGCTCAATTTATAATCACCAAGACATGGAAACAACCTAAATGCCCACCAACCCAGGAATGGATTAACAAACTGTGGTATATGTATACCATGGAATACTATTCAGCCATTAAAAAATATGGAGACTTTACATATTTTCCATTAACCTGGATGGAGTTGAAACACATCCTTCTTAATAAAGTATCACAAGAATGGAGAAGCAAGAATCAAATTATTCAATGTTAACATGAAGCCAGTGGAAGATCTAATACATGCTCACATAAGAGAAAAACTCAAATCAATTTAAGGTGGGAGGCAGGGGAACAAGGGAGCAGGAAGTGGGGGGGTGGGTGTGCTCCCACTTAATGGGCACAATGTTAGGGTGGGGTGTATGGCACACCTATTGGGGATGGGACCAAATTAGGCAAACATTGTAACCTAGTACCCTCAAATTAACCTGCAACAATTAAAAAAAAACAGTAAAGCAAGCAAACACCCCTCAGAATGGGAAAGGATTTTGCAGGTTATATTTCTGACAAAGTCTAATAAGCAGAATCCATAGAGAACTCAAACTTATTAATAAGAAAAGAACAAGTGATCCCATCTCAGTTTGGGCAAGAGACATGAACAGAAGCTTCTCTGAAGACAGGCACACAGTCTACAGACACATGAAAAAATGCTCATCATCTTTAATCATCAGAGAAATGCAAATGAAAACCACTTTGAGATACCATCTAACTTCAGTAAGAGTAGCCCACATAACAAAATCCCAAAACTACAGATGTTGGTGTGGATGTGGAGAAAAGGGAACAATTCTGCACTCCTGGTGGGAATGCAATCTAGTGCATTAGGTGTATTTCCAAAAGACCAAAAATCACTTGGCAACAAAGATATTTGCACCAGATTGTTTATTACAGCTCAATTCATAATTGCCAAGTCTTGGAAGAAGCCCAAGTGCCCATCGACCCATGAACGGATTAATAAGTTATGGTATATGTATACCATGGAATACTATGTAGCATTAAAAAAAGATGGAGACTTTACCTCTTTTATGTTTACATGGATGGAGCTGGAAAATATTCTTCTTAGTAAAATATCTCAAGAATGGAAAAAAGTATCCAATATACTCAGTACTACTATAAAACCAATTTATAATCACTCAGACTTTCATATGAGAGGTGAATCACAACTAAAGCCCAGGATGAAGGAGGGAAGGGGAGAGGGATGACATGGGGGGGGTAGTTCGATAGAGGGAGGGTTAATGGTAGGACCACACCTATGGAGCATATTGCAAGGCTATAAGTCAAATCCATCAAGTATTGAACACAAATGTCTTAACACTGTGATTAAGTAAATCAGGTAAAAGCTATGTTAATTAGTAGGATGTAAGTACTGCAGTCTGTACAAATAATCAACACATTGAATCCCACAAAGGCATAAATATATTCATGATCTACGTATATATGACTTAATTAAAATAAAAAAAAGAATTCTCCCTTTGCCTGCCTGGATTGGAGAGAGAAATCAACAGTCAACAGTGCTAGCAAAGAGCAGCCTAACACACTAAAGAACGGTAGTCCTTCTGCCAAAGAAAAATCACCCTTCTGGGGAAGGAAACTCTCCAGATTTCTGTGCAGCTATCTTATTCATGTCCAAGTAGGCAGATACAGTATGAAGGAAAAGACCGATACAGTGAACTTTAAATAGGACTCTGCATTTTCAATGGTTTCTCTTTTTAATAAATGCCACTTACTTATTTATATCCACTGACTTCAGATAAAGTTGTCTGAAGACATACTTCCTTTTCCACCTTACCATGTACTTTTTGTTTTGTTTTGTTTTTGCAGTTTTTTTGGCTGGGGCTGGGTTTGAACCCACCACCTTCAGTATATGGGGCCAGCACCCTACTCCTTTGCGCCACAGGCGCTGCCCCCTTGTACTTTTTTTTTAAGACAGAATCTCACCCCGGTAGAGTGCTGTGGTGTCATAGTTCCCAGCAACCTCAAACTCTTGGGCATGATTCTCTTGCCTCAACCTCCCAATTAGGTGAGACAACAGGCACCCATCACAACACCTGGCTATTTTTTAGAGATGAAGTCTCACTCTTGCTCAGGCTGGTCTCGAACTTGTGAGCTCAGGCAATCAACCCACCTCAGCCTCCCAGAGTGCTGGGATTACAGGCATGAGTCACCATGCCTGGCCTTATCTTGTACATTTTAAATGCACCACTGAAATTCTGCCAGAACATAAAGGGGGAAGCTTACCTCTTTAAGAATGTGTAATTATTGACAGTCAACTACCTTGAAAAAGCACTTCTGGATTAATTAACAATGACCCATAATTAAACACAACAGTACTTAGATGGTCCCAGAAAGCATTGCCTCAGGAATAAAGAATGTTTATCACTCTTGTTTGCTTTCTACGTGAAAGTAATTAATATTAGTTACAGAGATTTTTAACCATAAGTGGGGAAAATGGCCAGGTGCAGTGGCTCATACTTGTAATCCCAGCACTTTGGGAGGTCTAGGCAGACAGATTGTTTGAGCCTGGGAGCTTGAAAATAGCCTATGCAACATATGAAACTCTATCCCTAAAAAAATAAAAAAAAAAATTTTTAAAATTTAAGAATAGACAGATGTGGTGGCACATACCAGTAGTCCCAGCTTTTTGTAAGACAGTGATGGGAGAATATCTTGAGCCCAGGAGTTCCAGGTTACAGTGAGCTATAATCATGCCACTATACTCCATCCAGGCAAGAAAGAGAGATCTCATCTCTAATTTAAAAAGGAGAGGGTGGTGAAATGCATAAGCTACTGACCCATAAGGAGATATTTTTTATTTTAAAATAAATTACCTTTATATTAATATCTATGATTGAAGATATATTTATGAATACAAATTAGTCTATACCACATTTTTCTTTAAGTGACCCATTTCATTAAAAGGCTCTTAAATGGAAGTTGTTTCCTTGCAGCAATCATCTGATTTCTTTATGAAGGTATTTATCTTCATTCATTCTTTACGAAGTTTTTGTTTCTAGTCCTTATCTTAAACATTGTTATTGTTGTTAAGTTTTAAGCCTTTTTGATTTTGTGAAGGCAAAAAGTGGAAACCTAGTAAACACATGTATATGTAAAAATAAAAATAACTAATTAAAAATTACTTCCTTAAAAAATAAAAAATGAGGCCCAAAAGGGTAGGGCGCAGGCCCCATATACCAGAGGTGGTGGGTTCAAACCCATCCCTGGCCAAAATAATTAATTAAATAAAAAATGAAAAAAAAAAAAAAGAGGAAACTAATATTGCTACCCTAAAAAAAAAAAAAAAATGTAAGTTGTTTCCATAACTGAAATTGTTGCTTTCTCTCCCAAAGAGGGAACAATAAAATTTCTCAACGGGGTTAGAAACATAAGCATAACGCAAACCAAGGGAAAAGAATTCTGTTAGCACCAACCAGCTTTTCAACAGGTGTGAATATACGATAGAGATATTTATGTGTAAGGATAGATCTATTCTATGGCATTTTCATATAATTTTCATATAATACCTAAAATAGATTTACTTTCCACCTACTCCATTTCTTATTTTAAGATACACTGTTGTAAGTAGGATTCTACACCAATTTGGTGATATTCCTTAATATATTAGCAAGATAAGCTGTACTTGCAGATGAGCGCTGAAAATCCATTACCCTTTGCTACTACTGAATCCCTCAAGAAAATAATCATAATGGGGTTTTTAAGTTTGAAGCCACAACATAAAAAAGAAAAGAGACAACAGTAATTAAGTTTTGGAACTTCTGCAGCAGGTGTCTTCAATTCTCTCAGAGAATGCTACATCTGACCTAGAATTCTGTATCCAGTTAAACTATCAACTGAGGGTGGGAAAGAAGCCATTTTCAAATGGGTAAGATCTCAAATTCATCTACCACGAACTGTCAGTGATCCAGGGGAGCACGTGCCTGCTGAACCAAGACAGACCAAGTTCAGCAAGAAGACAGCACACGATCCAGAATCACGGGATCCAGCTCAAGAGACAGGTGGAAAGGAACACTCGGGATTGTGCAGTGGGACTCCTGCTGGGAGCAAAGACAGGAAATTAAACACTGCCGTGGGGAAGGGCTGAGGAAGCCCTGGGAAGGGGCAGGCTACCTCAAATCTTTGCTCTAGGAAGAGGAAATTTACACATTTAAGGTGACAGTGGGGATAATTTACTATTTTGTATTTAGAAAACTAAGAAAATTTTTTAAAAAATAAATAGGGGTCAATTGCAAAAAGCATCATGAGCAATGGTGGTTAAGAGTGTAGAATCTTCAAGTACACTCTTTGGGCTTAAATCCTGGTTTTGCCACATGTGCCTTATTCTCCTCAGGGTTAAAATAGAGATAATAGTACATTCTTATAATGCTATATTGAGAAATATGTGGATCATCTATGGAAAGTTCTAAAGATAATGTTCATCCCGGCACTATGCTCAATACAGAGTAGTAACTGCAGTGAAGTCCAGGGCTCAGCTACACACGGCACATACACAGTAAAAATAACATAAGATTGAGTGTTCAATTAACTGAGAGTATGGTAATTCTGAGGCAGAAGGATGGAGGAATGAGATGAGTATATGTTTGTGTGACTGGAAAGAGTGTATGGGAGGAAAAATATTCTCAATATCCATTATATTATAGTAGTTAAAAACGAAACCCAGAAGATAGTAATGGAAGCATACCATTTATTTGTTTCGTTTTGTTTTTGAGACAGAGCCTCACTTTGTTCCCCTCAGTAGACTGCCATGATGTCATAGCTCACAGCAACATCAAACTCTTGGACACAAGTGATTCTCTTGCCTCAGTCTCCCAAGTAGCTGGGACTACAGGCGCCCACCACAACACCCGACTAATAGAAGCATACTATTTCGAAGAACACAATAAGAGTACTAGAAGAATTAGCCTAATGAATTAAAAATGGCTGCCCTTGGAATGGAGGTGTGGGTAAAAAGCAGGCCTAGTTATTTTCCACAAACTTTATGAGAAATAGTATTTGACTCCTTAAACTTTGTGCATGAATGCAGATTTTAAAAACCAAAATCACATTCAAATCAAAAAAGCCATCTTTATGGAATGCCAGATAGGAAGTGATTTACAAAGCCGTACATAAGAGAGAACAGAGACAGCTTTGCTACCTGCAGAGACTAACACATACTGAATGGCCATGAACTTCAGGGATAGCAATTAAGCTCTTTCAATGGGCATTTCTTGTGCATGTCATTTTGGAAAACATCTGACCCTAACTGTCAGCCTTTGTCTGCATTTGGCAGGACTTCGCCTGGCTCTTTGAGTTACTGTAACAGGTGAATAGCTAAGAAAAAAAGTCTATCTATGGACACTTGTTTATAATGGCATTCAGGGTCCTGGAGCTAGGCTGGCAGATGCTCCTCCAGAAGGTTAATGAGATAAAGGTTCTTCCAGCTGGCCCGTAAGCAGAGATTACACCTGAGGGGAGGATAAGCAGATTATTCTAGAAACAGACACTGCTGCACATTCTTCATAAATTAGCACCCACAGAAGGGTAGACCAAAAAGGTTATCCTCAATCAGCTGGCATCAATATTTAATTATTTTTCACAGTTCTGTCATTTTTTGTTTTTCCATGAGATTTGAGGTTGTTCTGTGATTTTTGTCAGAATTACCAATGCACAAAGGCCAGAATGTATTTGGAGAATAGAAGGGCTATTTTTGTCTTTTGGATTTTTCTCCAAGTTCAAGGCACCAAAGGTAAGTTGTTTAAATGTTTATTTTTTAATTGCTTGTCTATAAAATGTACTTGTAGAATTGCACATTCAGAATCAATAAGGGCACAACTTTATCTCAGAGGGCTGATATACGGTAGGCCCTAAAGAAATACTCCTTGGTTGGTTGATTCAATTAATGGTTATTAGAGATGATTTTCATTTGATTTAATATTTGCGACATAGTCTAAAGTACAATGTATGTTAACAAAATAGGAGAGATGAATGCATCCTATGTGCTGTCACAAGACATTCAATATGATTCAGATGTTTAATACCAACATTTGTAGGTCCCTGAAACTAATTCCATATATTCAAGTACACTCAACAAATAAAAATCTAAAAATAATGTATTAAGTCATTTATGATCCGGCAAAAAATGTATTTCTTACATTGTCACGATGAAATCATGACAATGCTTTCCCTTAGAAAATAGGAAACGTTGTCATCACAATGACAACCAACTTAGAAGCTTGGTTGTTTTCCCGCTTTCCAGTTTTTTGCTTTTTTGTTTAAGAACTAGGTGGTGTAGATTATTATGGTAAGTCAACTGAATCTGAAGTGAAAGCAAGCCATGAAACAGGCATTTTTAGGAAAAATAATGTACTTTTTTAAAAACCTGTTGAAGAAAGCTTGACTTTCTTTAAAGATAAGTGTAATCATTATACCATATTCAATCTTTTCAAGACATTTGAAATCAATAATGTTCAGTTCTTCTTTAAGGATGAAATAGCTTCAAACAATGAATAATTTAACGGAAGTATTGGTTTGAAAAGTCAATGGAAAAGTAAAACAAATAGTTACTGTGTGTGTTAGTCCCAAAATAACTGTGATCCCATCAGCTGTTTGCTTTGCAACCTCTCCAAGGGAATGGCTGCACTCACTCGGAGGGAGAAAGAAGTTTCTAGAAAATGTCTTTTTTATATTTTGTTACCTATAAGTGACAGTGGATGAAGCAAAGTTTACTTACCTTTTCTTTCAACTATAATTACATATGTTTGCATTTATAAAAATATTTAATTAGAAACAAATTATAGGATTCCAGCATATTCTGAGCTTCATCTGATGAAGCAGACCAATTCGTCTATTTCATAAACTTGAACAGAAAATTCAGCTTTTTTGTTTAATTAACTATGTTAACTAATTTCACTATGTCTTCTGTTTTCTCATAATACATTTCAACCATGACACATGATTATGATTAGCATAATTACACATAGCAAGTTAAATGAAATAAGCTCACCAAGAAAGCTATAATTTGTTGTATGCTTACTTCTGTGAAACAATGTGCTATAATTGTATTTTAAAACTCCTAATATGCTAATTGTTTGGGGCTTTTTATTTCATAAGAATCTCATATATATGAATATGTGTTATATGTTAATCTTTAGTTAGTGAGGTCTAAATTAATCAGAGCTTACATAGCTCAGCCAGACTGTTTCTTACTTGTGACTATCATGAGTATATTTACATAGAAAATGGTTTGAAAAGAGAAAAGTTCAGTTCAATACCACTAGCTGTTAAGCATAACAATTGGATATTTACTTACATTTAGATTCTTTTTCAAAAATGTATAAATTTAAAAAATCAGAGAGATGAAAACCTTTTGGCCCAGTGTGGTGGCTTACACTTGTAATCCTACCACTCCAGGAGGCTGAGGTAGGAGGATCCCTTGTGCTCAGGAGTTTGAGACCAACCTGAGCAAGAGTAAGACCCTTATCTCTACTAAACTTGAGCAATTAGCCAGGCATTGTTGTGGACACCTATAGTCCCAGCTACCGGGCAAACTGAGACAGGAGGATCACTTGAGCCCAGGAGTTTGAGGTTGCTGTGAGCTGTGATACCCCAGCACTCTAGCCTGTGCAACAGAGTGAGACTCTGTCTCAAAAAAATTAAAAATGGGGCCTTGATAAAGTCCACTTAATGGGTACCATTCAGAGGTATTTGGTACTCCTCCTGGGTGAAGGACTCAGCTACAACTTGGACTACCTCACAAAGGCAAAACAACGTAACCTAATTGCATGTAGCCTATATTGGGTAATCACTCCTATGATTCTCCCCATATGCCTGGTATTTGGAAATAAATACTTTTCTTAATTATAAAAACAAAAACAGAGATGAAAAAATCTTAAGTAATACTTCCATCCAAACACAACCTATGCTGGCAGCTTAATATGTCTTTTCAGTTCTTTTCCTAGATATATTTATTTTCAAGTGATTGCAGCTTGACCACACACAGAATTTTATCTGGGCTTGTAGGACTTCTGTTGCGGCATGTGAGCGGTCTCCGTTGCCATCTGATTTTGACAAGCATTGTTTTACTGACTGCATAACGTTTCATTTGGTAGATGTGTCAAGATTTGCTTTCCCTAAATATCCAACAAAAGAAAACGAACTGTTTCTAATTATTTTGTTATTGCAAATAACATCACAATGACTAGTTGTGTGCATAAGTCTCTCTCAGTATTTAATACTCATGATAAAGTCACTAAAGTGAAATATTTGGATCAAAGCAATATAAACAGTTTTATGGGATTCGGTTCATGTTGTCAAATTGCTTCTCAAAAGTTTCCCTGTGCCCTTAGGTGCTTGTTTCCCCTTTGATTCCAGACAGCGCTTACCATGTACTCAATTCAGTGCCAGATATAGAAGAAGAAGAGATTCAGAGAATGTCAATATTTCAGAAGATCTCCTTTAAGCCTTGTTGCTTCTGAATGTGGTTTTTTCATAGCTGCATAAAGGTGAAGTGGCTTTGATTTCAAAACATTCATTAAATAAAATTGTCTTAGCATAACAAATGATAGTTCAGGAGTTTCAAAGAGTAATTACTTCACCGAGACACCAAAGCTCCTTTCTGTGGGATTCATATTGGGAATACCAATTGCATCTGATATGCACAGCCCGGCTTTATGCTCCTGCTTTCCAATTCACATAAATAATTTCATTTAATTGCTTATGACATTCAATGTGTAGGAAAAAAAGAGTAAAGAGAAAATCCACCTTTGGCAAGTTCAAGAATGGAAATGGTACTTATCTTCGCGTGTGCCTTTTGGTTATACTAAATGAAACCTTTTACTAAGTTATAATTAGTTCACCAAGGCAGGATAATTATTTTAGTAGCTGTGAAATGTCAGGAAATTTGCATTTGAAGACTCCTTCTAGCTAACCTTTGACTGCTGGGGTAGCTCTTATATAAAAGAAACTACCTAGGAACGCATCTCTCTTCACTGCAGCTCGGTGTGGCTTCGCTGGTGTGCGCCCCATGGCTGCCCAGTGGCAGTCACGTTAACTTTCACCTGTGCAGTCTCCAGCGTAATTCAAAATTTCCACGGCAGATTATTTTGCTCAATTATATCTGAGATGTCTCTAAAACCAAAGTTGTATAAGTTGAAAATACTTTGTGCCCAAATGAGCAAACCATGCAACGTACCTAAAACCATCTAGTAGATTCCATACTTGCTTCAAAAATACCGAGCAAAAGCTGCCTTTCTGCCCCGTGTGCTCGCATCTCTGATCATGCTAACAGACTAACGTTACGTGCGAGCTAATTAGACAGGGCGGGCGTGACCTCCTGCTTTTTTCGCCCTTTCTGTCAATCATGAGATATCAACCATCTTGCACATCAGCTGGATTTGCATGCTAATTATCTCTGGAAATTTGAATCCTATATATATACCTTTGGAATCACAATTACTTTCCAAGATTTTATGCCATCTTAAAATAATCCATCTAAGGCAACAAAGTCTGTTTTTCATAACAGTATCCAGGTTTGTATTATAATTCAGCATATGTGTTGTAAAAACCATAAAAAAAAGTCCCAACCTCATCACTACATTACAAAATATCAGACTCAGGGGTGACTGGGATCTCCACCCATACCAGTCCTCCTCGGTTAAGGGTAGCACAGATACTTCTGCAGTGGAGGGGAGGAGAATTATACCAAACTTTTTGTTGAAAAAGAGAGCCTCTTAACCAAAATGTCAATTTTAACCTTCCAAAGTGGATGGTTTTCACCAACCACTGGGTCTAAGCTCACTGTCTAAGATATTTTCATTCAAGAATAGAATTTTAGCCTCACAGAACAAAAGCACCAAGCAGAGAGACCATTTAAATAAAGGGAGGGGTGCACCTTTTGTTCTGGATCCGAGGCAACGAATGTGCCCATGCTTATCTTACAAGGGGTGGATGAGATGCCTGGCAGAGCCTGGTAATGAGAGTTCACATATGGAAATGTTGCTGTCAGGCACCAAACTACAACACACAGTGCTATAATTATTTACTGAGAGTGTTCGGAACCCCCACACTGCCTCTCTCTTCCAGCCACAGTGAATGTTAGGAGATATGAAAGGGCCACAGAACAGTGACACTGCTTCAGAGCATATGTCTGTATTCAGCAGATAAATATTTTCCCATTTACACTCAGTCATTCTCAAGGAAACGATGTCTACCCACCTGCCTTAGTAAAGTCACCTTTATTCATTCAAACTTGGTTAATTCAGGCATTGCAATTCTCTTCACCACAGCCCGCGTCTATTTTCATAATTGCCCTCAGGAGAGAAGTTAAGGAAAACTAAAGTAAAAGAATTTTGTGGAGAAAAGTCAGGACTTTAAAATTAGTGAAGTTTCTACCTCAGAAATACTTTCACTCTGTATAGAAAATAATAGGTGTCAGGCTAATGTGTCTGTCTTAACCTTCCAGCTGCATTTATAAACAAACAAAAGCCGCATTTAATTTAGCTGAACTATGAAACAGAGTGACACTGTTATTACTCCATTGTACTCAGATCAGTGCAGGCCTGATCAAAACACTTTGCAGACAGTAATTATGTTAATAAGCATTTAGCTTATTTTTTTAATGAAAGCTCAATCTAATTTTTGCTCATTAATGGTCCAGAGCATAAGGCAGAGTAATATTTCTAAAGCCTAAGTAATATTCCTAAAATCATTTGAGCTGAGAGGGTGAGGACTAAAGCTGGGATGTGAGCTGTATCCATTTCTAACTTACCTCTACTTAATCGAACAATCAGTCCAATATAATATGACAAGTGAACTTAATATGGCTTTTACTATTAATTCATAAGCCAACTTTGTTCTGCTAACACCACCAGATGATCGCTGGTCCTGAGCTATCTCTAACCTCTATTTTCATGACTGATCTCCTGGTAATATCCTTCAGCTCTACCCTAGAAAAGGAAGCTCCTATCTTAGGTCTTCTGTTATTCATTAAGAAAGAGGTGTGAGGTTCTCAAACTCTTCAACGAACTGGAGTTGGTTAATTTATGTTTGTTCATTTCTTTAAATGAGTACTACCCGTGTTTCTCCAAAAATAAGACACTGTCTTGTATTTATTTATTCTCAAGAAGACACACTGGGGCTTGTTTTCAGGGGATGTCTTCCTCACTGCGCCGAAATGCATGGAGACCCCATCACTAGGTCTTATTATTGGGGTAGGGCTTATATTTCACAAATGCATAGAAATCCTACTAGGGGTTATTTTTTAGGTAGGTCTTATTTTCGGGGAAACACAGTATTAGAGTCTAAGTTCAGGAGGAAGTGACTTACCCGAGGTGGGGTTAGGTCTTAGGTGCTAAAGGCACTAAGTACTTTGCTGGTGGGTTTTAGGAGACACAATGGAAAAGCCTCTTCTAAACCAAAACTATGCCCCCCCTCCCCCATCAAAACACGGAGACTTCACCTCCAGGTTTGTAGTGGTTTCAGCCTCTGGAGATATCAGATTCTGAAACACCCTTTGTTAATAATTTCCCTCTATTGATCTGATGTTATTCTCATCAAACATCCCGTCTGCAGCCTCTCTCCCAGTCTCTCCAATTCCTGAGCCTGCTGCTGGCCGGCTCTCAGCAGCCTTCTCGTTAATATAACAAGAACCTTCTTCCTTGACCTCTGTCCCATCTGCTTTGTGAATCCCTCTCTGGGAAAACTTAGCTTTCTCTTTTTCTCCTTTCCTTCCTGTGCTGCCAAATGTTATTAGAGAAACCCAGATAACAGAGTTCTTTCAGGAAACAAATGGTGCACTGTGACCTTAGCTGGGCCCTACAAGCTATTCAGCCATCATAACCCATGATTGCCTGGCAAGTCCCCCACCCTGATTTGCCAACCCTCCCCTCTTGCCTTAAACCTACAGCCTTGTTTCCCCTCATTCCCTGAAGCAAGGCTTTCTAAGGCTTGCACAGAACATAACTCTGCACCAAACAGCTCTGCCACGTACTGTGTGACCTTGGCAAGCTGCTCAATCTCAAATATTTCTCACTCTCATGGTTTCTTTGTCTGGAATAGCAGCATCTGTCTCAGAGAGTAAAGCTTTATGCAGGCATTTGCTACAAAGATGGTCAATCATCCCAGCTCCTAAGATGGCTGTGACAACTGCTGTTGCTGCCATTATCACCTCCTCCCACTTAGGAGACTGAAATCATTTGACCCCATTTGACATCTCCTGTTCCCACTTCAGAGTTCCTCTGCATTTATCTAAACTCTTCTTATTCTCTTTTGTTTCTGAGAATAAAAGGATTTCATATCTTTGTTAATGTTATTTCTACCTCCTATCACTTTAATTCCATTTATAACCAATTTCCGTAAGATAGTCCCAAAAAGAAAAGACAGCCTGTGGACTGGGGGAAAACACCTGCAAACCACATATCTCATAAGGCGATAATATCTAAAATTCAAAAAGAACCCACGCAACTCAGTCGCAAAAGAGGAAAAAGAAAATAAAATCTCATAGACCAATTTAAAAATGAACAAGGGTCTTAAGTAGACATTTTTCCAAAGAAAACATGACAATGGCCAACGGGTATGAAAAGGGACTCTAATCCTCAGGGAAATACAAATCAAAACCACAATGAACTATCACCTGTTAGGATAGCGATTATCAAAAAGAGAAGAGATCAGTGTTATGGAGAAAAGGAAGCCCCTCGTACACTGTTGGAGGGGTTAGAAATTCATACAGCCATCATGGAGAACAGTATGGAGGTTCCTCGAAAAATTAAAACTAGGATTACACACCCCATAATCCCTGTCCTGTAATTCCTCTGCAGGGTATATACCCAAAGGAAATGAAGGCAGCACCACATACAGGTACCTGTGTCCACGCTTACTGCAGCATTATTCAGAATAGACAAGACAAGGAAACAATCTAAGTATCCATCAACTGCTTTTATATTTCATCATTAAATACAATGATTACTTTGTCTTTTTTTTTTTTTTGCTTGTCTGTCTCATTCCTGTAAATGCTCTTTGCCAAGTAAAGTTCCTTTCTAATTCTAATTTCCTAAGAGTTTTTAATTATGAATGTAGAAATTCATTGTTTTTCTGTATCTATTAAGACTGCCTGTTTTTTTTCTTTTTCAATTCATTAATGTGATAAATGACCTAAATCAATTTTCAAATATTAAACCAACCTTACATTCCTGAGATACATCAAAGTGGCCATATATTGCTGAAATAGTGCTGGGTTCTGTGTGTGCTAATATTTTATTTCTAATTTTACACTCATAAGCAAGCTTGACCATTTAATTTTTTTCTCAGATGTCTTTTGTCAGTTTTGAAGAGTTTGTATGAAGATGAAATTATCTTTTCCTTGAATGTCTGGTAGCACCCATTGTAAAAGCCAGAGAAAGACATTTGGGAAAAGGTACTTGACCTCTCAATTTTTTTTAAGTTATAATAATTATCCTATCTCTTAAGTTACTTATGGTAAATTATATATTTCTAGAAATTTATTCATTTTATAGGAGATTTCAAATTTATTGGCAAAACATTCATAGTTTCTTCTTACCTTTTTTACATTTATAGAATGTTTGCAAAAAGCATAATGTCCCAATTCTGATATTGGTTTCATCTTCTTTACTTGATCAATCTCACTTGTTTGTTTTGATTATTAGTATTTGCCAAGGAAAAATGCTTGACTTTTATATTTCTTATTTTCTCTTTTATATTTATGCTCTCTTTTATATTTCATTACTCTCTGCTTTTTTGTTCTTTTTTCTTTGTATTTTCTTGGGGCTTATTTTGTTTTCTTATGCTAACCTCTTGAGTTGGAGGCATTGGTCATTAATATGCAGCTCTTTTCTTTTTCTAAAATGAGTATTTCAAGGATGTAATTTTACTTTTAGGAACTTCATCCCACAAGTTTTATTATGTAGCAATTTCATCATTTAACAAAAATATTTTCTAATAACACACTAATTTCTTCTTGGATTTATAGATTATTTGGAAGGACCTTTTAAATTTTCAAATATTGGAAGATTGCCCAGTCATTTGTTTTTCTTGTTGTTGTTTTGTTTTGTTTTTTGGTTGGGGATTCATTGAGGGTACAAGAAACAAGGTCACATTGATTGCATTTGTTAGGCCCTGCCCCCAAAAGGTGTGGCACACACCAAGACCCCACCCCCTACTCCTTCCCTCTCTCTCCTCTTCCTTTCCCCCACCCCCCTGCCTTCTTTCTCTCTCCGCTCTGCCCAGTTGTTTTTTAAGTTGACTTCTAGCTTTCTTCCCATTAGTCTGAAAACATAATATACATAATATAGTTCTTTTACTTTTATCAAGATTTTAATTTTAGTTCAGTATATATCTGACTTTTGTTTATTTTTCCTGTGCTTGAGAAAAAGGTGGAGGTACAGTGCTGTATAGACGTCCACTAGGTGGAACTTGGCATGTTTTCCAAATCTCTCTTTACTGATGGGTGTTTGCTCATTCTCTCAATCAAGAAGGCTATCTTAAATGTATCTGCCATTCTGGATTTTATGTTTGTATTGTCTGTTGACTTTTTTTTGTATACTTATATATCATTAAGTGCATCAATTTTTAAGTGTGACTTTGTGAGAGCAGTAATTTAAAAGGTTTGTAATATTATAATCATGGATAGCATGAAGTTCCAGAAAATAGAGGTGCCTGGCTAAATTTGAGCTGACTCTGATTTCACCATTTCAGATATGATAGGGCTCTAATGAAATAAAGTATGCCCCAAATATATAGCCCCCCTAGCAACCACAAGAAGAAAAATCCCCTGTATTACAGCCCCCAGTAAAGCTGGGTCCACAAGGAAAGTGGGTATTTGGCCCAAAGCACTGAGTTCCATGAATAAATCCACTTTCCTGGGCCCCGGTACTTCCTCAGCACATCCCAGCTTTCCACGTTAGCTTACTCCAGAATTTTTTGGAATGTGTTTTATGGGCTTTTAGCTTTTAGTGAGTCTCTGAATTCCTTTTACTTGTTGGCCCCCACACCTGCAAGTCGGCCTCACAGATGAGGAGGCTGAATCTGCCTCCTGCTCGTGAATGACCTGGTACCTTCTGGGATAATCCCTTGATTTCCAACCTTTGTGTCAAGCTTGGCTGTCAGAGTGCTCTGAAAAGTATGATGTTTCATGCGTTCCTGAGGTACAGCTGTAACTCAGCATCCACATAGCTCAGATTTACTGGTAAAATTTCATTCCGATTCCCTTATCAGTGACCTGTGCTTAAACTCCACATTTTTAAACCTATAAAGACAGTGTCAAAAAAGCACAAATAAAGGGTTTAGAACCGGGAAGCCATGAGGGTCCTAAGAAAAACTCAGATGCTGGAGAAGCCACTGGTTCCCTTTCGTCAGCTCCTGACAACAAGGCGGCCATGTGCAAACCCTTACCCCACAGAGCTGTTCTCACCCCATTTTCACAGCCCCTTCCCTTCATCTTGACTTCAGCATTAATCCAACTCCATCCACCATTTTTTCAAAGCAATACTACATTTTACAGTTGACCACACCCTCTATTATAAAAATACTCTATTCAACTAGCTTTCAAGACTGGCCTATGTGTGAGGAGAATGGATTTTGTTGATCTGCCCATGTATTCATTTCATCCTTAACATTTTACATTTTTTACTAAAATTCACAAGTAAATTTAGCATTCCACGAAGATGCAGTGTGCTGATCCACTGTTTCTCACAGCCCCTGGCACAACACTGCATACCCAGAGGGCCCTGTTTGGGAGGCAAGGGCGTTCCCCACTACTAGAGGTGTGCTTCTGGACTTGGAGCAGGGGCAGTACCACGGAAGCTGACAGCTGGATGTGACAGGACCTCGGCCAAGAGGCTGCGTTATCAAGTGATTTCCGGCTCAGATGAAGGCAGGCTGTACGGTGCCTTCTCACCACCCCATAACAAGGACCTTGGCTGTGTTTCTTTCCTTTCCCAGAACACCCCTCCCCTTCTCACCATGCCCCGTGCTTGCTCCCTACTGAGATGGGCAGGCAGTTCAGGGGACAGCTAAGGACATAGCCCTGCCAGACTCCAGCCTCTTCACTCCCTGACCTTCACCTGACCTGAAGAGCTAGCAACTCCGCCTGCTCAGAGGATCATCTTCTTTGAACACAAAAGAGGCAATCTCCTTTCTTTTCTCTACCTTTCCCTTCAACTTCAGCTCCGCTCCTCCCTGCTCACCCAGCTGCATATGCCCTCAACAAAAAGCATTACTTCGTACCTCAGCATCTCACCTATAGATTCAGTTCTTCCTCTTCTTCCTTTCCTTTTCTTAGTGCAATGAGGTGGGGCTCAATCTGTATACATATATATGGAATGGAGAAGAGGCTTTAGCAACCTCTCATTTCTTGTAATGATTTGCCACTACACCAACCCCGCCCTTCTTGACATTGCAAGTGCAATAACTAAACCACATTTTTTTAATGAAAACAAAGATAACGCAGCCACTCGAGTTATTTCAGAGAAGAAACCACTGATTCCATTCTCAGTAGGGAGTACTGTTGCCAAACAAATGCCAGTTTGGAAGGTAAGGAAGGCAGCCATGGCAACTGATATTCAAAAGCTTTGAGAGATGGAAGTACTGTGCGTCTGCCCCACATGCCGTTGATAATCAGTCTGCATGCTGACTATTGCAAAGCTCATTACTTCATGATTCGTTAAAGGAAATAGCTGCCGTTACCTTACTTTCTGTGATCCTCTTTTGTATCATTTATTCCAACAAGTTTCGCCTTGACTCAGGTCATAGACTGGGGTTGGCTTTGTGTACGTGTATTGGGAACTGCACGCCGGACAGCAGGCTGCAGAAGCTTCTGTGTCCCCCACTTCATTATCCAGAGAACAGTGTGCTTAAAACCGACCAACACCTCTGGAATAGACTGAAAGAAACACTCAGTGAATCTGCATAATCTGTTGGTACATGTTCAGTATGTTAAGCACGATGTGTATTTAATTGCCTTTGCTCTTTGGAAAAATTTTCTCAGGTGTGTAATTGAGAATCTACTAATGTAGGGGGAGGACCGGGATATAATGGATCACAGACAAGAGGAACACTTGCATAAAGGCCACGGCCCCTCGCTTCTTTTTTAGTAAAGTTAGAAAAGCATGTGCAAAATTAAATTACTATTATTGAAAACTGCCAGTCATTGATTTGGTCCTAAAATGTCATTCATGTTCTCTCTACAGAGTTCTGTTCTTGAAATGGAGATTTCGTTCTGTCAGAATTCCAGTAAATCTTTCTCTGCTCTCGTTAATTCATTCATTAGGACAGGCTTTTTCCCCTAGGAAGCCATAATGGTTTTGCTAAGTACCAGTGTCTGTTGCTTTCATAGCAATGCTGCCAAGAAAGTCTATTGTCCTATTCTCATTGTCTATAACTGTCACTATATGTGTATAGTAAGCCTGTATTGTAGGCCAGTAGGGCTAGATGACTAAAAGTATTCCTCTAGATGAGAATGTTTGGTGAGGACTGGTCCAAACAGATTGGTAAGCATGGTTATTGAATACATAACCAAAAAAGAGAGTGGTTCCTGGGCAAAGCTGAGCCTGAAATGGAAACTTTGTAAACAGCTTATGCCTGGAGGCCAACTCTATTACCCAAAAGAAAGCAACAAACTCTCTTACAGTGCCTCACACCTGTAATCCCAGCACTTTGGAAGACTGAAATTGAAATGGGAGGATCACTTGAGGCCGGGAGTTCATGACCAGGACCAGCCTAAGCAACATAGCAAGACCTCTTAAAATAGAAAGGAGGGAAGGAAGGAAGGGAGGAAGGAAGGAAGGAGGGAAGGAGGGAAGGAGGGAAGGAGGGAAGGAAGGAAGGAAGGAAGGAAGGAAGGAAGGAAGGAAGGAGGGAAGGAGGGAAGGAGGGAAGGAGGGAAGGAAGGAAGGAAGGAAGGAAGGAAGGAAGGAAGGAAGGAAGGAGAGAGAAAGAGAGAGAGAAAGAGAGAAAAGAGAGGGAGGGAGGGAAGGAAGGAAGATAAAGTGGAGGAAATTCCCCAAGAGGAGAAAGAATAAGAAGAAAAACAGGAAAAAAATTTTAATAAATGGGGGGGGGGAATGAAGGGAAAAAAAGAAAAAAATTTTAATAAATGAATAAATTCTTCTCTGACATGACAAGGAGATGATATAGCCTGTAGTGGCTTCACGGGTGCCAGTCAACACAGGCTTCATAAACACAAGCCTCCTCCCAAAATGGAAAGGACACCTTGACTAAAGATCTGGCCTTCACCTCTGCTCACAGACGTGCTTAGGCCATCCAAATCTAATATCTAAGCAATAAATGAAGGGTCAAAAGCTCACCATTTCAGAACCACCACTCTCATCATTGGCCAGATTTTACTGTTTCTTAGGATAAAGAAATGTTTGAATTTAGTGTTTGAATCCAGCAGTTGCTCCTTTAATTTTCAGACATATCATAGTTCTACTGGGCTGCAGAGTCTGGGTCAGCTCCAGAGTAGAGCAGCTAAGTGAAGAGAAACAACAAAACAAGATAAAACCACCCTTCTCAAGGTAAACTTCTGTATGTCAGCCACTTTCCTTATGCTTCTGGAAGTTTCCCTGCCAGGCCTTTCATGAGAACCTCCCAGCTCAAGGAAGCCTGTACTACCACAATCAATCTCGGCCCTTCCTCAAATGGTCTATTTTGCTACAAAATCATCTCTGTCGCCACCACTCCCGTCAGCAAATAATAACATCCAAATTCACAGAGGTGATCATTGTTATAGTTTATGTTCAATTTCAGAGCATTAAATGCATTAGATAGTGACACCTTCTGGCAGAGTGTCACCGTACATACTGAATGTACCAGGCTCTATGAGCACATCACATGTGTTGAAATAAAAAGAGGATGAAAGAGAGAAAGAGAAGACGGGGTGTTAGTAGCCACGCAGGTGTTATCAAGGGATTCTCATTCACATAGGACTTGCTTTGTTCTGGAAAAGGCAAGAAAAATCCTTTTTTTCTTTCTTTTTGGGGATTCATTAAGGGTAGAAAGAAACCAGTTAACACTGATTGCATTTGTTAGGTACAGTCCCTCTTACAATTGTGTCTTGCCCCCAAAAGGTGCGTCACACACTGAGACCTCACCCCCCTCCCTCCTTCCCTCTCTCTGCTCTTCCTTTCCCCCACTCCCTCCCTCCTTCTCTGCTCTCCCCTTCCCCCACTCCCTACCATGTACTAGGTCATTCATTGTCCTCATATCAGAATTGAATACATAGGATTCATGTTTCTTCATTCTTGTGATGCTTTACTAAGAATAATGTGTTCCACTTCCTTCCAGGTTAATACAAAGGATGTAAAGTCTCCATCTTTTTAATGGCTGAATAGTATTCCATTATATATATATATACCACAGCTTATTAATCCATTCCATTTGTCTGTCTTCTTAGGGAAGGTTCTATTCATCTCTCTTGCCTATTGATATATGGGGCGGCTTATTAATCCATTCCATTTGTCTGTCTTCTTAGGGAAGGTTCTATTCATCTCTCTTGCCCATTGATATATGGGACAGCTTATTAATCCATTCCATTTATCTGTCTTCTTAGGGAAGGTTCTATTCATCTCTCTTGCCCATTGATATATGGGATTGCCCATTGATATATGGGATTGCTGTCTTCTTGGGGAAGGTTCTATTCATCTCTCTTGCCCATTGATTCATGTGGATTGAGTTCTTTATAGATCCTAGTTATTAAGCTTTTATCTGATTCAAAAGATACAAATATCCTTTCCCATTGTGTAGGTTGTCTATTTGCTTTGGTTGTTGTCCCCTTAGCTGTACAGAGCTTTTCAGTTTAATTAAGTTCCATTTGTTTATTTTTGTTGTTGTTGTTGCAATTGCCACAGCAGTCTTCTTCATGAAGTCTTTCCCCAGGCCGATATCGTCCAGTGTTTTTCCAATGCTTTCTTTGAGGATTTTTTTTTGTTTTGTGCCTTAAATTTAAGTCTTTTATCCATCTTGAATCAATTTTTGTGAGTTGAGAAAAGTGCAGATCCAGTTTCAGTCTTTTACATGTGGATAACTACTCCTCCCAGCACCATTTATTGATAAGGGAATCTTTCCCCCAGTGTATGTTCTTGTTTAGATTATCGAAGATTAGGTGATTATAAAATGTTAGTTTCATTTACTGGTTTCCTATTCAATTCCAAATGTCTATGTCTCTATTTTTGTGCCAGTACCATGCTGTCTTGACCATATGACCTTGTAGTACAGCCTAAAATCTGGTATGTTGATATCCCTGGCTTTGTTTTTATTACTAAGAACTATCTTAGATATATGGGGTATTTTCTGGTCCCATATAAAATGCAGATCACTTTTTCCAAGTCTTGAAGGTACAATGTTGGTATTTTAATAGGGATGGCATCAAATCAGTAGATTGCTTTGGGAATAATGTTGATTATTCCTAGCCATGAACATGGTATGTTCTTCCATTTGTTAAAATCCTCTGCTATTTCTTTTCTTAGTGTTTCATAATTTTCTTTGTAGAGGTCCTTCACCTCTTTTGTTAGGTATAGGCCTAAGTATTTCATTTTCTTTGAAGCTATGGTGAAGTGAGTTGTGTCCTTAATTAGCCTCTCATCTTTGCTGTTATTGCCATATACAAAGGGTACTGACTTGTGGACATTGATTTTATATCCTGAGATTACTATATTTTTGGATGACTTCTAGGAGTCTCGTGGTTGAGTCTTTGGAGTTCTCTAAGTATAAGGTCATATCATCAGCAAAGAGGAAGAGTTTGACCTCCTCTGCTCCCATTTGGATGCTCTTTATTTCCTTGTCTTGCCTAATTATATTGGCTACAATTTCCAGCCTATGTTAAATAGTAATGTTGACAGAGGACAACTTTGTCTGGTTCCAGTTCTAAGTGAAAAAGCTTTCAGTTTTACTCCATTCTGTAAAATATTAGCTGTGCGTTTGTCATAGATAGCTTTGATCAGTTTAAGAAATGTGCCACCTATACCTATACTCTTCCATTTTCTAATTAGAAAAGGATGCTGGATTTTATCAAATGCTTTCTCTGCATCTATTGAGAGGATCATATGGGCATTGTTTTTGTTTCTGTTGATATAGTGAATAACGTTTATGGATTTATGTATATCAAACCAGCCTTGCATCC
>CAUYTI010104668.1:0-35635 GCA_963575145.1 Galago senegalensis
TGCTTGCAAAGGACAGTTCCTGATTCTTGTCACATTAAAAGGAAACGCTGAGAACAGGACAGTCTCCTGGCAGCCGAGAGACGTTCTGTGACTTAGGGGCAATCCCCCAAGTAACTGGGTGTTCCAGAATGAGATAAGATCAGTCACTCACTAGTAAGCATGTGGTAAACACTGATGCTGAGTACTTCTTCATGGGGGTTGTGGGGAAAGAGCACGTGAGGAAAGAGCACGTGGCAATCCTTATACCTGCAGCCCTCGGACGTAATTACCTTAACTCTCCACACCTATTATGTGGAACCTTAATAAATAGCCATTGTGTAGGGGCCTCTGGGCTACCCTGCACTTAAGGTTAGCCCGCCTCCAGCAAGCCTATACTTCCAATCCACGTCATGCCTGGTTCCTTCCTGTGGCCACTGAGACCAGGGCCTTAGGGTCTGCAACACCTTGTCTGTTTCCTGAGCAGCCTGTTGAAACCTTGGTCATTGCTCCATAGGCAGCAGGTGTTTGCAAGGGCAGGAGCACAGGCTCTGGTTAATGATTTGCCAAGGCTTCCCGGCACACGCCTCCTTTCAGCCTCTTGTAATGCCAGCTAGTAAAAAAAAATGGCATCAGAACAAGACCAGCAGCCAGCACACCTGAGGGGTGAGTGCCAATGCAGGCACATTTGCTTCATGACAATGGGAGGGAAATTGGCCAAACCCACAGAGACTCCCCCCGGTACAGTGTTCCGAGCCAGTCTCTCTGCACATGTCCTCAGCAAGGAGGTGGCAGGATCCACAGGAAGACAATGTCCCCCCCACAGGCAAACGAGGGGGGAAGGTGACAGTCACACTGTGACGTAAAAACCCCACGGTAGCCAGAGTGAACATAAACGCCACCATCCCCGTGTCCCTGAGTACTTCCTCGGTGTTGGGTGTGAGACTAAGAGTTTCACATTTATTCTCTTAGCTAATCCTTCCCTTCATACCACAAGGCTCATTGAGGAAATGGAGACCCAAAAGATTGAGGAATTTGCCCAAAGTCAGAGCTAGTAAGTGGCGGGAGGAGGCTTTGACTCAGGCCGTCACATGCCTTGGCAAAGCTGTCTTTAGATGAGAGGCTTCCGCCCACACCCTGAATAGATCTGGAGTCCCTGCGTCCCCCAGGCCCTCCTCACCCCCTGAGGCCTGGGAATCTGAACGGCAGGGAAAGTGTCATCCCTCCCACCTGCCTAAAGGGAGACGGCTCCATTCAGCTAAAGAATCTGTCCTCTCTTTACTTCATTCAAAACATCACATTTAGCTGGGCATGGTGATCACACCTATGATCCCAGCACACTACAAGGCCAAGGCAGGTGGAACCCCTGAGTTTAGGAGTTCAAGATCAGACTAAGCAAGAGCAAGACCCCATCCCTACTAAAAATAGAAAAACTAGCTGGGCGTTGTGGCAAGTGCCTGTAGTCCCAGCTACTTGGGAGGCTGAGGCAGGAGGATTGCCAGGAATTTGAGGTTGCTATGAACTGTGACACCACAGCACTCAATCCAGGGTGTCAAAGTGAGACTCTGTCTCACTAAAAAAATAAAAAGAAGAACACACTTGTGTTAACCTCCAATCCTGCCTTGGCCCCACATTCTACTTTAGTAGCCAAAGATGAAATTGTATTCCTGTTCTCCCCCCGCAGGCTGACAGCCCACACATGGGGCTCTCACAGCCTTCCTCTCATTCTCACTCCAAAATCGGGTCTAGGGGGTTCAGGATTTCTAGTTGCAGCACCAACATTACCCTGGCCCACCCCTGCTACCCCCTCCCTTTAAGAATTCTCCCTTTGAGAATTCTACCACACTCGAGCTGTCCACATGAGATAGTCAGAAGAGCCACTGGCCAAGAGATCAGTGACACACAGATGGGGACTGGCCTGCAGCAGCCAGCTCTGTGATTTGGGGTAAATCTCTTATTACCACTGACCTGTGGTTCATTCTGTAAAAGGATGCTTCCAGCCTGCCTCCCCGTATCAACCCAGGCAATGAGGGGAGGTGCTCGGCCAGTGTTTGCTGTGCACAGAACGATCTCCCCTCCTGTGTGCACAAAGCCTGCCAGCTACATTAGACTCTCCATCAGCCGTAGCTCCAGGTAAACCTCCATGTGTCTCACTTGAAAAATTGTGCATACAAATCCCATTATTAATGGGGTCGCCCCACCTAATTTATCTCTGAGAGCTGCTCGTGGGACCTTGGTCAATATTTGCTGGAAATCAAATACAGACCTTGTTATTATTCAATGCAAACACCGTGCTGAACTCCACCAAGCCATGTTCCAGGTTCCGCACAGGGGACAGTAAGTTAATTTGCATAAGTGTCCATGAGACATAAGGCAACTCCTGAGGCCCCCGCCAATACCAGGACCCAGGCGTTCCCATAAACTCCAGGACTCCACTATCCGGGCAGCAAGGAATCAGCACTGGCACGCTTGGAAAATACCACCCACGGAGGCAAGGGGACTCTCACTATTTGCGTGAGCAAGTGAGCGAGTGGACAAGTGAAGGACAGGATGGAGAGGTGCGGAGTGGAAGGAGGAAGGCCAGACACACAGTCACATCGCCTGGGCGCCCATCTCGCTTTTCCACTCACCACCTGGCATTTTCTGGCTCTCCTCTTTAGCCTCTACTTTCTCATCCATAAAGTAAAGTGAAGGTTATATGTGGTGAGGACTAAATTAAATAATCTTTGCAAAGGCTCATAGGCATATAGGCTCTCAAAAATTTAATAAATAATCACCCCGTAATCATCACAGCATTCCACACCAAACAACAAAGATGTAGGTACCTTAGAGACCTCAACTCTTTAAAAATGTAGACATGTAAAAAGAATGACCAGAATTCCACTCGGGATGGGGTTATCAATTTCCATTTGGAGGCATCCCTCCTTTAGACACATGCCATTATGAAAGCAAAAAATCATTCAAAACGTTGTAAAATACACAGCTATCTTCAAACACAAGCATTGCCAGGACAAGAGGTGAATTATAAACACAGAGTGACAAAACCCCAGTGTTCATGTGAAAGGTGCTGGGATTAAGGGGAGCAAACATGAGGGGCAGGTACAACTGGAAGCCACTGTAGGAGCCCACAGAGGAAGCCATGACTAACGCAGGAAGGACAGCAAGGACGAAGGGTGATTGAAGGAGGACATACTAGGTGACTGACATGTGCAGGGTCTGAGACAGGTGACTGACATGTGCAGGGTCTGAGACAGGTGACTGACAAGTGCAGGGTCTGAGACAGGTGACTGACAGGTGCAGGGTCTGAGACAGGTGACTGACAGGTGTAGGGTCTGACATAGGTGACTGGCAGGTGCAGGGTCTGAGACAGGTGACTGGCAGGTGCAGGGTCTGAGACAGGTGACTGACATGTCCAGGGTCTGAGACAGGTGACTGACAGGTGCAGGGTCTGAGACAGGTGACTGACAGGTGCAGGGTCTGAGACAGGTGACTGACAGGTGCAGGGTCTGACACAGGTGACTGACAGGTGCAGGGTCTGACACAGGTGACTGACAGGTGTAGGATCTGACATAGGTGACTGACAGGTGTAGGGTCTGATGCAGGTGACTGACAGGTGTAGGGTCTGACACAGGTGACTGACAGGTGTAGGGTCTAACACAGATGACTGACAGGTGCAGGGTCTGACATAGGTGACTGGCAGGTGCAGGGTCTGAGACAGGTGACTGACAGGTGCAGTGTCTGACATAGGTGACTAACAGGTGTAGGGTCTGACACAGGTGACTGACAGGTGCAGGGTCTGACATAGGTGACTGGCAGGTGCAGGGTCTGAGGCAGGTGACTGACAGGTGCAGTGTCTGACACAGGTGACTAACAGGTGTAGGGTCTGACACAGGTGACTGACAGGTGCAGGGTCTGGCATAGGTGACTGGCAGGTGCAGGGTCTGAGGCAGGTGACTGACAGGTGCAGTGTCTGACACAGGTGACTAACAGGTGTAGGGTCTGACACAGGTGACTGACAGGTGCAGGGTCTGAGACAGGTGACTGGCAGGTGCAGGGTCTGAGACAGGTGACTGACAGGTGCAGTGTCTGACATAGGTGACTGGCAGGTGCAGGGTCTGAGACAGGTGACTGACAGGTGTAGGGTCTGACATAGGTGACTGGCAGGTGCAGGGTCTGAGACAGGTGACTGACAGGTACAGGGTCTGACACAGGTGACTGGCAGGTGCAGGGTCTGAGACAGGTGACTGACAGGTGTAGGGTCTGACACAGGCGACTGACAGGTGCAGGGTCTGAGACAGGTGACTGGCAGGTGCAGGGTCTGAGACAGGTGACTGACAGGTACAGTGTCTGACATAGGTGACTGACAGGTGCAGGGTCTGGAAGGCAGGAAAGAAGCAGTGCTCTAAGGTCTGTAGAATCCACTGGGTGCTCTTGTTCTACTGCTGCATTAGAGATCAGAGTGACGGGCTCAGTTGGCCAACTACCAACTTCAGTCAGGGATGGCAGTCAGAAGGCCTCCACAGCAATGTGTAAACAGATCATCCCTCCCCTGAGAGAGCAGACTGCACAGAAGGGAGAACTAGGATCTGATTTCAAGAGCCGTACAACTTCAGGGAGAGTTGGGGTCCCATATGCCAAAGTCAAAGAAAGATAGGAAAGAACTGGGACCCTGAGACTTAGGGTAGAGACATCTGAGCCCCCAGATTCCCTTGAACCTACAGAGGTCTACTATTCCTTTCTAGAATACTGCAGACCCCTTTGCTTGAAATCTATTCAGAAGCCTCAAGGGTAACACATCTCCTGCAACACAATTTCTTCCTTCCCTGACCTCCCCTACTGACCACAAGAACAAATCCAAAGTCAAGTCTCAGCAGGGTCTAGCCAGTAAAGTGCTGGTCCTATGAAGGTAAGAAGAGGATTATTCCTCAAGAGACCTGACCAGTGTGAGCCCACAGGAAACAGGAGAGCTTCCCTGGAAGTCCATCTTAGGGTGCTGAACCAAGACTGGGTGCAGGGCAGCACCTGTGGCTCAAGGAATAGGGCACCGGCCCCATATACTGGAGGTGGTGGGTTCAAACCCGGCTGTGGCAAAAAAAAAAAAAAAAAAAGAGTGGTGGGGAAGGGACGCAGAGTGTAAGTCTAGACCAGGGAGATAGCACCTCATCAAGGTACTGGGAGCCAATCCCAATAACTTCTAAACGGTTCCTGAAATCTCGGGGGAAATGCCTTACCTTACATAAACGGCAGAAGCAATATGAGAGCAGCCTTGTTAGAGTGTCAGATGAGGGATTTGGCTTTTTTGATCTCAGAGAAGTGGCCACCCTACAATGGATCTATCCTATAAACCGGACTTGTCCTCCTATGACTATGCTCCTTGAGGGAATTCAGAGGAAACTCCCTTTCCAAAGAAGGGGCAAAGGAACTCAGCAAGGAGGAAAGAGGAGGGTGGGGTGTGGGTAGCACAGGCATCCCGGAAGCTGGGTGGCGGCTGTCTTCTCTAAGTCATACCAGTAATAGGAACTCTCACCACAGAGCTGGGCTCCCCAGAGCCAATTCTGGGACGGCAGAGGCTGTACAGCAGCATTTAAGAGGCAAGGTAGACTCTGAGGTCAGGACTGCAACATTTGGCCTACAGGTGTGCACTGACCACTGACCATGATGTATCTAGGGCAAGATGCTTGTGCAGCTGACAAAGAGACTGACCAAGAATGGATAAAATGAGCAGAAGTGGAGATGATCCACACTAGTGGGCGGCAAGTTACGTGTGGTGTCTGTTTGCAGGCTCAGAGCCCCTCAACTCACAGAGGTCTCATGAGGAAAGATTCTGCAAAGCCACAGGACATATGACCAGCAGCAGTCACCCCAGTTCTGAGCAACAGAGCAAGGGCAAGAAGGGAAAGGTGGGATCTTTAATAGGCTGCTAGATGCAGCATCAGCCAAGAGGTCTAGCACCTGGCCATTTCCTCCAGTGCTGAACACATAATTAGGACAAATGTACCTAGCAGCTAAGACGGCAGGAAGGGAGAAATGTCAGCCCCTAAAATTGTCCCCGGATCCCCTGGTCCCCTGACCCAAGCAATTGCAATAGAAGCCATACCTCTATAGTACAGGCAGAAATGAGAGCTATTCTCAGAGACTTAAAGGATGTAGTAGGGGGGGGGGTCTCCCTTATCTCCCCCTGCACCTGGTGTAATTTATAAGCCTGGAACTTCAAAAATGCACATGCATCGTGGTGGATGAGGATGGGCCACCCTAAACTTAACCACGTTTAGCCCCAGTCACAGCCACTGTGACAGAGACCGTGTCTGTCCCTAGAACAGATCTACACTGCCTCTGCCTCTAGGGAATCTGAGTTTTTATACCCACATCAAGAAGGAAAGTCAGAGGTTTTCGTTCACATAGGATAGATAGTGAAGATGCCCAGGGTCTTTCCTGTGGCTGTGTGAACTCGCCCCTCAGTCATAACACAGCCCAAGACAGACATCTCACAGAAAAATCACACTGGTCCACAACTGTCCTGCAGAAGACGGAAAATGAACTCTACAAAGACTCCAGGGCACCGGCTAGTGGGCCCAGCATGTTTTTTGCACTTAGCACCTCCAGCCCCAAGAAAGAGCAGAGCGCTGGCTGGTAAGCTTTCCCACATTCACAGAAGCACCTGCTGCCCCCCTAGCACTGCTCCGACTCATTTAACAAACGATTTTCTGACATTTTGACAATTTCCTTTTGGTAAGTCTGATCCTTTGGGGATGTTGAATGAGCTTCTTTTTCATTTTGCCTGAATTCTTCTAATCTGAAACCTCTTCTCTCAGCTCTGGGCTCGTAGATTTGCTGTGCACCTGTCCTCTGCTGCTGGAGTCTGTCCTATTTAGTGAGAGGAGAGGTCTCCAGGGAGTCCTGCTGTGTCCTAGCCCAGAGGACTGACCTGGCAGGAGCGGGCAGACACAGGGACAGAGTCCTGCTCCCGACTGTGGTCATCATAGTCTGGACTGGTGCAGGGAGACACTTGTTCAGAGTGATGGTGGGTCCCCAGGGCCCCTGCTGGAAGCTCCAGACGGAGGCTGGACGAGTCCCTCTCCACAGAGGCAGGTGGTGTGACCTTGGCATCCAGATTAAGAGAAGACTTGGTAGCAAGTCCAGAATATGGTGCAAGCAGGCCTGACACTTGGCCATCCATTCAGCAGATCCTACAGTGTCATAACCCCCAACAAAAAGCAGGAAGGAACCAGGTGTGACTCCGATTAGAAGTACAAGCTTACAGGAGGCGGGCTAACCTTGGTTGCGGGGTAGCCCTGAGCAACCTCCACAGTAGCCTTTTATTGAGACAGTACATGACAGGTGAGAGGAGCATTAGACAATGACTGTGTGCGTAAGGATCACCCCAGGCTCAGGCTCTTCTCCACAAGGAACCTGCAGATGAGTTGCCTGAGGGTCCTCCCCCCAGCCACAAATCATCTTGCTCAGAGGTCTTCTGGCTCTTGGCGTCCTTTCCAAGACAGTGCTAGAAACATCTGGCTAGGTACAAGCGCAGTGTTGATCTGTTGCACGCCCCAGCAGAAGCACGGTACAGACTCCTAAGGCTTGGGAACAAACCATGCTGTCTGCTGCAAGCAAACACACCTTCAAAAATAAGCTCCTGAGCTGGACGCAGTGGCTCACACCTGAAATCCCAGCACTGTGGGAGGCTGAGGAGGGAGAAGTCCTTGAGCTCAGGAGTTTGAGACTTGCCTGAGCGAGAGTGAGACCCTGACTCCAAAAAAAAAAAAAAAAAGGAAAAACTAGCTGGGCACTGCGGTAGCACCTAAAATCCCAGCAGCTTGCAGAGGCTGAGGCAGCAGGATGTCCACAGCCTGAGTCTGAGGTTGCAGTGAGCTACGACGCCATTGCACTCTGCTCAGGGGATAGGGAGGGACTCAGTCTCAAAAAAAAAAAAAAATTATCTCCTGAAATGCAAAAGCACGTGAGCTCAGCCCTGACTGCGGACTACTGAGTGTCAGCAGGTGGAGCTGCCCAGCCCCAGCTGGGTGCAATCTGAGCCAGCAAGTCGTGACACTGGGTGGACACAGCAGTGACCTGCCTGTGGGGGCGATGCTCCCTCACAAGGTGAAGGCTCAGGTCACCTCCTGGGTTGTGTCGATGCATGTCCCTTGGCTCACATCTGTGATCTCACTGAAGGTGGGAGGGGCAGCACCTACAACCTGCTGACAGAGGAGGGGCAACCCAGGACAGGCTCATTCCATGTGGTGATGTAAGACAAATGTGACTTCTGCTGCACACACCTGTACTCAGGGGTGGCCCTAGAAGTTCAGGCAGTCCCTCTGGGTACCCACTTTGCCAGCAGAGAGGTACAGCCCCAAATAAAGATACACAAATATTCCTGGGCAGTGTGAAGTCGCTGTTGTCTGGCTGATTGATCAGATGCTCAAAATAATATGATTGGAAAATTGGAAACAAGGAGATAATTTTTCTTTTTTAACAGAGTCTCACCCTGTCACCCTGAGTAGAGTTCTATGGCATCACTATAGCTCACAGCAACCTCAAACTCCTGGGTTCAAGCAATCCTCCTGCCTCAGCCTCCCAAGCAGCTGGAACTACAGCCTGCCGCAATGCCCAGCTATTTTTCTATTTTTAGTACAGACAGGGTCTCACTGTTGCTCATGCTGGTCTCCAACTCCTGAACTCAAGCAATCACTCACCTTGGCCTCCCAGAGTGCTGGGATTACAGGCATGAGCCACCACTCTGGGCCGGAAACAGGGAAATCTTGGCACTAGTCACGTGGATAGAACCATGGGAGTCCAATCTGTGGATGTTTCTGTCACATGTCCACGCCCACCACAAGCAGCCACTTCCTCCTGCCTAGTGGCACAGGGACCATGACAGCCAGAGAGAGTGTGAGGGGGAGAAAGAAGAGGCCGGCTGACTTTGATAACAAACCAACTTTCCCCGGAAGGAGCGCACTCTTGTGTTATCTGTGTGAGTCCCCTCACGAGGCTGAGCCCTCATGACCTAACCACTCTTCAAGGTCCCACCTCTCAATACTGTCCTGTTGGGGGGTGACGTTTTCAGCACAGGAACTCTGGGAGGTAAATTCAAACCATGACACAAAATCTACCTTATTTCAGAGATTTTTTTTAAAGATATCACCTAAAAAGGTATCTTTGCCTTCTTTTCTCTTTCTTCCCTGAAAGTGGTGGAAAATGTTTTTCAGGAGTCATGGGGGTTGCGTGAGTGAAGAACAGGGCTGAGGCTGTTGTATGTGAGAAGAAAGGCCCCAGGGCCACCTACGGAGTGGGGAAGGGTCCCCGCATGAGTGGTATAGAGTGAGGAAGCCTGCGGACACTCTGTCACCTCCCTTTCCCGTCACCTCAGATACTGGACAGCCATCACACCACAGCTAAGGGAATTCCAGGGCACCTCAAGTACAACGATCGGGCAGGGAGGACAGCTGGCCGGAGATGTCACACATGAACAAGATAACACGCCTCCGTGTGGAAGCCACACAGTCTCACAAGATAAAGAAGAGAGGTGGGACTACAACACCCCAGGGAGAGGGAGTCCAAACAGGGGAAGCCAGTCCTCGGGGAAGGGAAGAAAACCAGCCCCACTTCCCGTCGCTTAAGTTAAAGAGATCTGAACTCAATAAAATTAAAATTCAAAGATGACATGATAAACTTACAGAACAAGATGGAAAATGAGATTAGAAACCTGGGGAAACAGAATTAGAGCCCAAGGAGCATTATTATAGAGAAACAGGACAGACGCTATTGATAATCTAATGACGGAGGTTGAGAAAATGATCTCATATATAACTGACATAATAAAAATGAATGCACACAAAAAGGATTTTAATACTTCTTTTGTTGTTGGGGATTCGTTGAAGGTACAAAGAACCAGGTTACATGGATTGCATTTGTTAGATAAAGACCCTGCCCCCCAAAAGTGTACCACACCCCGTGAGCCCCACCCCCCTCCTTCCCTTTCACTGCTTTTCCTATTATATACTAGGTCATTAACTAGTTCTGTATGGAAGTTTTTTGATGATAAGCGGATATGTCCTCATATCAGAATTGAGTACACAGGCTTCTTGCTTCTCCATTCTTGTGATGCTTTAAAAGTATCCATTGTACTCAGTACTATTATGAAGCCAATTTATAATTACTCACACTTTCGTATGAAGAAAAAAAGAATTTAAAGCATTAGAGAGACACCATAAAAAGGGGGGGAAAAAGACAGTTTATCTTAAGAAAAGTTGGTGGTCCTAAGGAGGACAACCCAACAAATGCGACAAAACACAAATTCAAAGATATAATAAGAAGTTCGCCCTGTAGTGAAACAAAGGAGCATGCTAAAATAAAAAAAAAGAGCACAGTGCATTGCAGGAAAATTTGATACAGAAATCTCAACACAAAGACATATCTCCTCCAATTAAGTTACTGAAGTTCAAAGTTAAGAGCGAAATCTTCACACATCCAAGCAGAAAGAGCAAAATGACTTACAATGGGGAGATCAGGCAAGGCTCTGACTTTGTACAGTAACATTCAGAGCCAGACAAAAAGGTATTAATGTCTAGTGCTTGGAAGGAAAAAAACAGTGAGCAAAGAATATTACACCCCGCCAGACTCATTCAAGTATAAAGGCAAGAAGCAGCCATTCTGAAACATTTAATTCTTCTGGAATTGTAGAACTCTCAGCCCTTTTTCAGGGAACAAATGAACTATTCACAGTTAAATCCAGGCAATTAACAGATTAATAATAACAATAAACATAAACTCAGGAATTGGGACATTGGGGCAAAAGAATGAGGGATAGACGGAGAATCTATTTAAATACAGATAAATAAACTAGAGGAATTATGACTGCAGAACAAAGTATGAAATTGATTGCTCTGGACAAGGTAAAAATAACACTATAGCCAAGGACATCCAGGAGATGGGGTGGTGACAGGGAGGAAGGTCCCGCCTTCCACTGAACATGGCCAACAGACCAGTGATTTTCAGCTGGTGTGCTGAAAGAGGGTCTTATGGGTGCTGCAAATTTTTTTAAAGTTTATCATTTCAATCATTTTCAAAAGAAGTTCAAAGTAAAGTAAGCATATTCTTTTTTTTATATACTCTTTTTTTTCTACTCAACATAATTTAGGTGTGCCACAAAAGCTTAACTACAGGTTCAAGGGTACCAGGAGATTAAAAAATAAAAAGGTTGAAAAACAAAACTAATTTGAAATAAATACTTTTTTAAAAATACTGATATACTGGGCAGTGCCTAAGGCTCAAAGACTAGGCTGCTGGCCCCATATACCAGAGGTGGTGGGTTCAAACCCAGCCCCAGCCAAAAAAAAAAAAAAAAAAATACTGACTATAAACTCCTGCTGTTTTTCATAATCTCTTTCTTATTTTTAAAGGATTTTCTAGGAAATAATTTTCTTACATTTTTAAAGAAATATTTGTTTGTCCACAAGTCTCTTTGTTCCATTTCAGTTAAATTTTCTTCTACTAAATTCCAGTAAAATTAAATATAATACTTTATATTTTGAAACAATATCTAGATATGATCAGTTTTTATACAGGTAAATATTTGTCAACATACATATTATCCTATATCTGTATATAGATAAGTGTCTGAAATAAAGTTTGCCTACATTACTGAGATGTAAGTGTTTTTTTAAAAATTTTCTTCATTGTACATTTCTGCCTCATTTGATTTGATGTCTGTATAGTGGGCATGTTTCATTTTTATAAAAATAATACAATGGCTTTCTAAAAACAATTATGCCAAGATATTAAGTGATTTAATTTCTAGTGGAAGAAATGCTGATTTTTTTTGTAATTTATACAACTTAAACTTCAAAAATATATTTAAGGAATATAAGAATTATTTTGTACAAAAATAGAAATAAAATCTATAATTTCCAAATCAGAAAAAGAGAGTAATAAAAGCTTTAGTGATCAATTGTAAAGCAGAGAAGGGACTGAAGGGGGGGAGGTGACAAGGAATGTATACAAAGACAGTAAAAGTAAGCCCAAATAGATCATGTCAATATTCAGAATAAATATAAACAGATTTAATTGACAAATTTGAAGACAGAGTCTCACAGATTGGATTGTTTTAACATTTAGTGATATTTTGCTTACTACGAGACACAGTAGGACAGATAACCCACAAAGGCTGAGAATAGAGGAATGGAAAGGGATATTGTTGGAACAAGAACAAAACAGAGAAGCAATATTAGCAGTAGATAAAATCAAACTGAAGGCCAAAAGCATTTATAGAGATAAGGAACTCTAAATAATTATAACAGGAAAGGACTCGCCAAGCAGATAGAACCATCATGAATTTATGTACCTCTCAGCAGCACAACCTCAAAAACACACAAAGCAAAACTGACAGAGATATAAGAAGAAACTGATAAATCCACAATCTGCGTGGGAGATTCTGACTCACTCTATCAGAAACTGTCTCTGCAGACAGAAATTACTTATAATACAGGAAACTTGTGTGACACTGCAGCAAGCTTGATCTAATAGATACACAAAGAGTCACAGAGACAGCAAACAGAAAGTGTGCATTATATTCAAGAAAATAAGAAATATTTACAAATAAACAACCTTTCAGTAGAAAGATCACAGACGTTTCCACAAATTTCAGAGAATCAAGCATCAGTAAATATTATTCTCAGGCCCCATTGCAATTAAATTAGAAATTGATAATTAAAAGAAAAAATATAGAACATTTTTAAATGATTCTTTCCATTACTTATGTGTTAAAAGTACAAATTGCAAAGTATTAGGATAGTCAGGGCTAAATGAAAACAAGAGTTCTACTTCAGTGGTGGGATAAAATCAATACAGTTCTTGATAAATTCATTTAAGTTTAAAATCAAACAAATGAAAATAAGTGTCATATAAATCAAGAAGGAAATTAAACTAAAAAAAACATAAAAGACTGAAAATTATCTCAGTTAAGGATTAGAATGTGAGCAGTTTATTAAGGAAATACCTCCAGAAGAGGGAGTGGGGAAACATATCAAGTACAGAGAAGATTTGTTCTATCTTGTCAAAAAAAGAGTCAAGATATGCTCCCATCTAGCTAGTTTTCTACAGCTAGAGGGGGCTACAGGCTGCCTGAGGATGAAAAGGATGAAAACCTCAGGCACTTTCAGCTCTCTGCAAGAGCAGGTGATTCCAGTGTCCAATAGTAGACCTTTGAAGATTCGAGTGTAAACCCTTAAGATTGAAGTACGCAGAAGTTTTGGGAGATGAACCCACCAAGCTGGTAAATATAACAGAACACAGAAGCATATGGTAAGGGTACCAGCAGAGCCTACTACAGAATTTTACATAGTGGGAAAACACGCACCACTACCATGAAATGTTCAAGATAACTGAAAGTCTGTTGTTTTAAAAAAACAAAGTAGATAGATTTCTGGGGGGGGGGGGACAGATGAAGAGAAATAGCAAAATAGCATTTTGGAAAGATGAGTATTTGGGCAGCCAGCATCAACCAAGCCGAGTAGACTCTAAGGGTGTCACTCATTACAACTAACAATTCTATCAAAATATAGAGAGCAACCACTTGATGATTTTGGAAAGTTAATAATTACAGAGCAACCACTAAAAATGGGGGGGCCAATTTATAATTAAAAATAAATACACAAGAAATCCAAAAGAAGACAGGAAAGAAGAAAGAGAAAAACAAAAGTAGAGAGAACAAACAAAAAACAATAAAATGTAGGCTTAAATTCAAACATATGAATTATTGTATTAAATATAAATGGACTAAACATACCAAGTAAAAGACAGTGATTATCAATTTGGATTTTTTTCCTAAAGGCCCAATATTATATGCTATGCAAACACTTAAGGGAGAAATAACAACTCTATCCAATTTGTTCCAGGATACAAAAAAGGAATTAATATTCCCCGACTCATTTTGTGAGGCCTGAATTACCTTGATTCCAAAATCTAACAGAAATAGTACAAGAACTAAAAAAAATTTAAAAATTATACCAGTTATTTCTCACAAATGTAGATGTAAAAATCATTAGCAAATCAATTCCAATAATGTTATAAAGAATAATATGACATTATCACATTACATTCATCCTGGGAACCCAAGGTTGGGTCAATCTTGTAATCAATGTAAATAAAAATCAGACAAGATGGCTGACCAAAGACCTCAGTTGCCAGATCATCTCAGAAAGAAAGAAAAGTTTTAGCTGAAAAAGAAAGACACAAACAACATAGGTTGGGTATAATTCCAAGGGAAAAGTCCCAGAACCTACCAGAGATTCCATGGGAAGAAGGTGTCAGCAGAACAAGCAGCAAAATGTCAGCAGAGGGATATCAACCCCTGAGAAGCTTAAAGTCCAGCATTAAGGGTAGGCGGTGTGGGAGGAGGGCTCAGACCTTTCCTCTCAGAGACCTGCAACAGACCAAGGGAGCTCAGACTGTGAGGTCCCTACTCACCAGGCGGTGCTCACCAACTGGCTGAGAGCAGTGTAGAGAGAATAAGATGCAGTCTCTCGGGCTCCAGCTGAGACCACACAGCTAGTCTGGCCAGGTTAGATCCTAACTGACCTTCACCTCATGTCTCCATCCTTGTTGTTTTGTAGATTCAGCTTTAACCTAAAAGTGTGGCATCTTGAGTAGTTTAGGGCAATTGATTTAGGAGATTAACTTTTGAATTAGATATGTTGTTTTGGGTGCTGGGTTATTCCAATTATTGTTTATTACAGGGCCAGAGTCAGTGAGCTGTGTGAGCACATTTTCCCCTTGTCTCTCTTTGATGAGAGAGGATGGGGGGTCTTTGGAATCCTTTCTTTCTCCCCAGCCCTGTGGCCTTCCTAACAGTGTGGATTATGTTGAAATGCCAGTTTAATCTCTCAGACAGTAGGTGGTGCTTGCAGGTAAGAATCAGGCTTGTCCCCTATAGTTGGGTTAGCAAATGCTGCTGCTCCTCCGGACCAGCAGATGGTGCTGTCTAGAAGTGGCCAGCTACAGTGTGTTTTTTGGGTTCTGCAACTGCTCTAGCCCCCAGAAGAAGCGCTCCAATGCCCCAGGTGGTGGGCAGAGCCCTGGCCTCCCAGGTGAGTCCTGTTCTCCATCTCTGCAGAGACAGGTGCAGGGGAGGGAGCCAACCCTCAGGCTCTGTGAATGTGGGTGAGGTCCCTGTCTTGGAAAGGGTAAAAGGTCCACTCCCAAGCTGCAAAGGAAAGCACTAAGGGGAGGGGATGGTGGTGCTGAAGTGGTCTCTCTTAGCCAGAAAGTCTGCTTGTGAGGGAGGGGCCCTCTGAGATCCACAATCTGTCAGTTGCAAGGTCTCCCTTTTCTCCCTGGTCCCCTGTGCTGAGGTTTATATCAGCATCTGCCAGCAGGCAGGACTCACACTAGCTGAGCGCTCACCAGGGTGCTGCAGGCTAGGGGCTTGGTGGGGGGAGAGTGTGTGGCCTTCCCATGGGGGAAGGGGTGCTCTGCAAGGGGGGAGGGGTGCACTGCAGGTGGAGAGGGGTGCCCTGTGAGTGGGGGGAGGGGTTCCCTGAGAATGGGGAAAGGGGATTCCAAAGACCCCCCCATCCTCTCTCATCAAAGAGAGACAAGGAAAAATGTGCTCTCACAGCTCACCCCTGGCTCAGCCTATAGACAACCAGTGACTGAGGACGCCACCACACTGAGGATGCCTAACCACGGTGACAGCTGGAATGTAGACCCCGTCCAAGCACCCACAAGCAAAGCTAAGGTCCTCACCCAACATATGCTGCAGACACACCCTTACAAGTGACAGGGAGGAAAGACCCATCTAAGCAAAAGCAAATCCAAAAATAAGAAGCAAGAGTGGCTTCAAATAAGAAGCAATCAGGGCAAGACCCCAAGAAGTGTGAAAAATCAGAGCCTCCAAAGGGGGCCACCAACTCTCTAGAAATGGACACCAGCCAAAATGGAAATACAGAAATGACAGACAAGAGAATTCCAAACATGGATTATAAGGAAGCTCAGTGAAATACCAAAGGAAGTGGAAAACCAACTCAAAGACACCAGAAAGGCAATACAGGAAATCGGTGTCAATCAAAATTGCTCTGTTAACAGACCAAGAAGAAAAACCATGGGGTCACCTTAAGGAGGCACAAGAGAAGCAGTTCATAAAAGTTAACCATGAGGATGTTTTTTTTAATTCTCATAAATCCAGGAATTTAAGGGAATTTCCTTAACTTGATGAAGAGCATCTTTTAAAAAAGAAAAAAGAAAGAAAAAATACCCTACATCTAACATCAAATTTAAGTGGAAGGCTTTACCCTGAAAATCAGAAACAAGGCAAGCAGCTCTATCCATATTTCTCTGATTCCTCACCATCATACTAAAGTCCCAGTTAGGACAAGAAGGTGAGGAAAAAAATAACAAAAAGCATACAGATTGCAAAGGAAGAAATGAACATCCCTTTATTCACAGGCAACATGACATCTATGTAGAAAGCTCCAAGAAATCTATAAAAACAACAACTGAATAGGTTGGGCAAGATTACAGGATACAAGGTCAAAATACACAAACCGACTCTATGTCTATCTACGAGCAATGGGAAGCACATTCACTATATGCGTAGACCATTCATCTCCTTCCCCCACAGACACACATAAAAAGAACCACATAGGTGTACATCTAACCAAGTCCATGCAGGACCCACAGGCTGAAAACTCCACAATACCAATAAAAGGAAACGAAAGAAGATGTAAACAATATGATAAATTTATGTTCAGAGATTAGAGATTCTGTGTTATTTCATTCTCCTTTAAATGGTCTATACGTCTAACCCAACCCAAATCAAAATCTTAACAGGACTTTTTTAGATATTGACCAGCTGTCTAAAAGTTATTGGAAAAAACAAAGGCAACACAAAATTAAAATACGAGAACAAGTTTGGAGGATTCCCACTACCTGATTTTAATACTTAGGAAGCTAGAGACAGTATGATATTGGGGGTAAGACAGACACACATCTAGGGAAAACAGATCTAGAAATAGACCCCAACTTATTTTTTGACAAAAGTGCACAGGGCAATTCAATGGTGAAAATGATAATGTTTTCAACAGATGCTGATTGACTGAACTGTCAGGTAGACACAAAACGCTCCAACCAATCCGTGCATACCTCACACTTTATACAAACATAAACTCAGAATGTAGTATACAAATAAATGTGAAACTATAAATCTTCTGGAGAAAGAGAAAACCTTTATGCCTTTGCGTTAGGAAAAGAATTCTTAGATACAGCATCAACAGTATGATGAACAATAAGAAATAAAAAAGGCACTGAACATCATCAAAATTAAACCCTGCTCCTCTGTGAAGACACTGCTGATAAAATGAAATGAAAAGCCGCAGACGGGGAGAAAGCATTTGCAACGCATGTATCCACCTTCTATCCACATGTATTGTTTTAAAAATCTCAAAATTCAATAATAAAAAAAGACCATACAAAGTGGGCAAAAGATTTGAAGAAGCGTTTTTTGGTTTTTGTGGGGTTTTTGCAGTTTTTGGCTGGGGCTGGGTATGAACCCACCACCTCCACTATATGGCACCAGCGCCCTACTCCTTTGAGCCACAGGTGCCGCCCTTGAAGAAGCATTTTGACAGAGATCATGCACAGACAGCAGATAAACACTTTTCCATGTACTCCAATATCATTAGTCAAGAATTAAAACTAATACCTCTCACTAGAGGTACGAGACTTAAAGCCACAGTAGCTACTGCTACTTACCTATCAAGATGACTAAAATTTCCTTTTAACCTGGACCATCCCAACTGCTGTCTTGAGGGAGAGCCCCAAGAATTCTTCAGCAATGACTGGTGGGAACGCACAATTGCAGACCCTCCATGGAAAACAGTTAAACATTAAACGTGCAGTTACCATGTGATCCAGCAGTCCTAGGCTTAGGGATTTAACCAAGAAAATGAAAACTTATAGTCACATCAAATCCTGTACATAAATGTTTATTCATAATAATCAAAAAGCTGGGGGGAAAAAAGCTGAAAACAAGGTAAACACCTTCAGCGGTAAACGGACATTGCTGTGAACAATTAAGTTCGCAAACTTAATTGTCCAGCCTCATATACAGCCAGCCAAAAGTCTCCTTCCTCAGGAGACAGCAAGCCAAAGTCATTTTAAATGCAAATCTTTCCTAGATTCTAAACACACTGTCCCACGTTATTATAAATAATTTCTTTAAAACTCTATTTCAGTAAACAGCAAAAAAAAAAAAAAAATGTCCAATTAATGTTATGGGACTTTTAACAATTTCAATACCAAAACCAGATAAAAACAGTACTAGAAACAAGCACAGAATTGTTTACATACGTGTATATATAAATCTGTATACATATAACATGTGTTATATAAAATATATACTTAAAAAGTTTCACCAGGAGTGCTGGCATCAAGACCAGCACACGAAATCAGTAGTTCTTCTAGATTCATCCATAAACCATTAGAAAAAAATGCCACTTTTAAAAATTAACACTCATAGTAGCTGTAAAAACTAGAAGTAAATATAATAAAGATGTTTTATTTATGAAAAATAGTAAAAAGAATATAAAAATGCCACAATCAAGGAAAATATAGCCTACATTCATGGACAAGAAAACTTGTTATTGTAAAGATGTCGAATTTTCCTGTACTACGTATGCCTGTTACAACTTTAACACGTTTTTATTGGAGCTTAGCGCTCTGATCCTACGGTTCATCTGGGCAGGTGGAGAAGGACGGACAAGATGATTTTAAAAAGAAAGTACGAAGAGTGTAAAGAGAGCGTATCTGGAAATAAGGTTCGTTCAGAACCAGCATCACTGGAATAAAGTGATATTTATTGTACAGGGAGACAAATACATCAGTGGAACCAGGAAAAAACACTGAAACACACTCAGGCAAATACAACAACCTGACCGATAATAGAAACGGGATTAAAAAGTAGTGAATGATATATCCATCTAACAGTACACATATCAATATGTGTGTATGTGTACATCCATATAAAATAGAGATGCTGACAGCTGTTTATCTGAGTGCATACATACAGGAGTATTTACTTTTATATGGAGATATATATTGATGTATATGGACCATATATATTTCTACATTTCATTCCTTATAAAAAAGCATTCTAAAAATTATAAAATAGCCAAATGTGAAAATGTAAAAAGATGTAGAGAATTTCATTCTCTTCTCTAGATTGTGAAGGCTAATTGACACATTAATTTGTATATATTTAAGGCAGACGACCTGACACTTTGATAGCCTGGATATAAATATGCATTGTGAAGTGATTACCACAATCAAGTTACACCTGTTGCCTCCCACCTTTGTCATCGGAATGTTTTAGACTCTACTCCCTCAGCAAATTTCACAGACGCTATGCAGTAAATTAACTACAGTCAGCACACTATGCATTAGATACCCAGAAGTCGTTCATCTTATAACTGGAAGTTCGTGAGCAGGGTGACCCACGTCTATTCCCCCTGCCCACCTCTGCGACAACCACCCACTCTATTTCCATAAGTTTCACTTTTAAGATCCCACAGGTCAACGAGTTCGCACAGAATGTCTCTTTCTCTGTTTGACTTACGCCACTTGGCATAATCCCCTCAAGTTTTCCGTTTTGCGTATATGTACACCAATTTTTTTAGCCATTCATCCTCCAACAGACACGTAAGTTGTTCCCATTTCTTGGCACAAGGCTACACCGACCCCAGGAGCACAGACATCTCTTGGACCTCACTAATTTCATTTCCTTCTAACGTATACCCAGCAGTGAGACTGCTGGATCCTACAGCAGTCCTATTTTTAATGTTTTGAGAAAACTCATGACTATTTTCCGTAATGGCTGTACCAATTTACATTCCAGGTTCTCTTTTTTCCTTCTCTTTTCTCTTTGTTATCTCATCTTTGGATAACAGCCACCCTGACAGGTGTGAGGCAATGTCTCATCCTAGTTTTGATTTGCATTTCTTGATGGTTATCAGTGCTGAGGCCTTTTCATATAGCTGCTGGCTATTTGCGTGGTTCCTGAGTCCGTCTGTGCAGGTCCTTTGCCTGTTTAGTTCCTTACATGCGGTACGCTTTAGATATGAACCCTTTATAAGATCTGTGATTTACACGCATTTCCTCCCACTCCATAGGTCTCCTGTCCCTGTGTTGGCTACTTGCTTTGCTGTGCAGAAACTTTTAGTTTGATGTAGCCCCACTTCTTTATCTTTGCTTTGCTGACTGTCATTTTGATGTCATGTCAGAATTTCTTTAAAAAAAAAAAAGAATCAAGAACATATACCATCAAAAGAATAAAATGACAAATGTGATTTAAAATTAAAATTTTAAGACTTCAGTGTGCTAAAGATATTATTAACGGGGAGAATGGGTGGAGGGAGGGGGATTGAGGGGATCACTTCTGAGGTTTAGCTTACAAGGGTACAAGTGAATCTTTCTAAGAGTAGAATGGGAATGTTTTAAAATAATAACTAAGAAAATTTTAAAAAAAGAACAGAGAACTGGGTCATGATTTGTGATCCCATCTGAAAATCTTTTTAAAAGGTAAGTTCACTTGTATTTAGTGATAATGCAAATAGGCTTGTTCTTAGCTCTCATTTTATATTATGTCTTCTGGGTTTTCTGGCATTATTTTTGGTCTTTCTGTGATTGTTCTTCCCGTGCTATTCTTCTGGGAAGGTTTATGTTTTTATTCTAGAGGTCACATTGATAACTGCATTATCTAATAATTTTAACCTGCATCTTTAGACAGGACTTATTAATTCTATACTACAATAGCAAAGGTAACATTGGTGTATTTCTCTCCTTCCCCTTCACTGTTCTTTCTGCAGAGACATGGCAGAAGGTAAGAAAGAGACACGTACCCCTGGAAGCCAGTTATGAAAGTGCATAGAGGTGTTAATGCAACGGCACCTGTAACACAGGAAAGGAAACTTCACGCGTATCACACAGCCCCTGGGCACCGTTCACTCTTACTGGGCTGCTGTCTCTCTACCATCATTTGATTTTGGTCAATAAGATTATCTTTATAGATGCTTATCATTTATCATTAAGGATAATTATGCTTATGTTACTTGTCAGCTCACAATTATATCCTTTGATTCCCTGATTTTACAGAATGAGACATTCAGAGATTGTCCTCTTTCTTCCCCTCTACCCTGGCAATATTTGTCAGTTTATCAGGACACAGAACATGTACACTCCCCTCTGTTGTTCTAAGCCTCATATTTTTCTTACTCTCAGCTTTAGTGTAGTTCTACAGATGAAAAAATTCAATGCTCTGTCTTCTCTTTGTTGGCTGAAGTTCATCCTCTACTAGTTTGCTCAGGAAGGACTCATGGGAACAATATTCCTGGAGTTACTGCATGCCCAAAATTGTCTTTATACATGAAAGATGGCCCGGATGGCTATAAATTGTTGGCTTACACTTTCTTGCTTTGCTTATCTTATAGATGTTGTTTCACTGTTTTCTGGGCACTGGAAGTTGCTGCAGAAGCCAGGGCCAAGTTGATATTTTTCTCCTCATAAGCAACTTGGTTTTTTTACTTGAATTCCCAACAGATCTTTCTTTCCTTTTATTTGTTCTTCTTTTTTTCCCATCTTTTATTAATTTTTGAGTCATTTCAAATCCAAAGAAAAGTTACAAGACTAGTACAAACTCTCACAGACCCTCCACAGAAATTCCCTAGAGGGGATATTTTATTGTATTTTCCACATTTTTGCAGAGAGAGACAGACAGACAGACACAGATTAGATTTTTTTTCTTCATAGAATTGCCCATCACTTCTAAATGCTCTGCTGTGTGCCTCCCACAGACAAAGACACTTCTCTTAATTTATAATCACCATACACATACACCCTTACTAGTCATTGACACTGATACAGCACAGACCGTATTTAAATTTCTCCAAATGTTCCAGCAATGTCTTTTTGCCCTTGCTGGTTCAGGGTCCTCTCCATCAACATGTGTTGTATTTAGTTATCTCTCATCAGTCTCATCCGGTCTAGAAGAGCTCCTCAGTCTTTCTCTGTTTCTCAAATCCTTGAAAGTCTCAAAGACTACAAGCCTCTGGCTCCTGGTGGCCTGTGTCCATCTGATGTTTGCTCATTCTTGGCAGAAATGCAACAGAAATGCTGTGTTCTCAGAGAAGCACACTAGGTCAACCCATTCCACCACCAGCAACATAACCTTGATCCTCTGGTCAAGTTGCTGTCTGCCAAATTTTGCCACTGACAATTCACTATGTTTCCATTTTATTTGATGACAATTTCATGTGAAGCTTTTCTAATATTGTGTCACTATACTATTTATGACACATCTATCACCCATAAGACAGCATCCATTGGCAGTGACTATCTATATGAAAGAACTACCACAGTCATGGGTGCCCAGAGGTGAATATCCATTTCCACCATTGTCTCTATAGCTAACAGCTAGCATTCTATTGTAAGTAGGATTTCCCTCCCTCCCCCTCTTTCTTAATTACTTACTTTTCTATTTATCTATATTTTCATTCATTCATTTGTAACAATATGGATTCGTGGAATCCTATTTTCTTCAATAGGTTGTAATCTAATATTCTCAATATTTACTTGGACATTCATATTAAAGTTCGGCCAGTGGAAACTCCTTCAAGCTTGTTTCTATGTCCTTTTGACACCTCCCCATCTTTTCTTATGCATTTCCTGACTTTCGGGCATAACAGGAAATTTTAGGTCCACCTTATACTTTGCCCTAGCCCTTAAATCAGCCATTTCTCTGAAGTACCCTAGCAAATTTTAGTGAAGGATACTATTTATAAATCAGTATCTAAGTCAGGTGTCCTCAAACTACAGCCCACGGGCCACATGCAGCCCACCAGGTGTTTTTTGCCTCCACTGCCTGCCCTGCTTAGCAGCCAACTCATCCCGGGGCCCACAGTCTGGCCCTCCAATGGTCTGAGGGACAGTGAACTGTCTCCCTGTTTAAAAAGTTTGAAGACCCCTGAGCTAAGTACTCCACATCTCACAAAAAGAGCTAAGAAATGTGTGTGTGTGTGCACAAGCGCGCGTGCACACACATCTGTCTATTTACGTACCGAGGTTTCTACCCGCATACTGATACAATTAATTCCAACCCAGCACACTACATTCTTTCCATCCTTCCCCCTTTCCATGTTTATAAACCTCTTTTCAAACAGTGAAAAACATGGTTCCTATTATCCTCCAAATATTTATTGACTTGCTCAGTAAATTAACTTAGTTGCCCCGTAACCAGTCTTCCAACCATGCCAGGCCTGCCTCTGCCTGCTACCTCCACACTTCTTCCTCTCCCCTGCTTCCATGAGGTGGGAGGATTAGCCCTGTCTTTAGTGCCTAAATCTTTCCAAGGCTCTATCTCAGCGTGAACTGTCCTAGGTAATTTTCCCTGACACCCACATTTTTGCTGTCTCAACATTTAGATTTACATCTCCTTTTATGTCATGAAAGTCATCCTAATTAATATTTTAAATATCTGCTCTACCCACTATTTTGTTTTCCTTCAGGGACTAGAATTATGCATATGTTGGCTCTCCAGTGCCTGTCTTCTCTATCCGTCGTCTTCTCCCCAATCTTCATCAATGCTTCCCTTATCCCAGTTGCATTTATTCACCCTGTCTACATTCCACACTGCATTTCCACGGTGTCTACTTTCCCTGGAGATCCTTCCAACTGCACTTCTGAGACAAATTTGCCTTTTTTCTCTTATCGCCTCCTTAAGTTCTGCCAGCTCATGTTTCACCACCTCTTGCCATCTTGTCATCCTTTCCAGAAAGCGTGTTTCTGCTTCGTGGGTCTTTCTTCTGAGAAATGATTGCTTCATTGAGTTCTTTAAATTTGCTGTGAAATGCTTGATTATAATTTTCCTCTGCTCCGTAAGAATATTTTCCTGGGAATATTCCTTATTTGGGGACAATTTTCATGGCTCCTGGTGACATTTTCTCTCTAACATCATTGCTTCTATTCTAGTGGTGATAGCAAATTCTTTTTTATTGCTTATTATTGTATGATATGGACTTTCTTGGACCATTTCTTTGCAGGATAGGAGGAGGGACCAGGGTAGACTTCCCTTACTAAAATAAAAATTTCTTTGTGGAGAAGGGCTAAGGACAGGAAGGAGGCAAAGGGAGAGGTCACGGTGCTGAAAAGATTCTGTATCTCGATCTGCCTGGTGGTTATACAAAAGTTTGTCAAACTAAAAATTATTTGTGTGTTTTACATAACGTACATATGTTATCTCGCAACAAACACGTTAGGAAAGAAGAATGGAAAGGAAGGGGAGAGGACTCTTTTTCTGCTGCCAGACTTTACTTCTCACAAATAGGTCTCCTCTGGATGATCCTTAGTATTACATAAATGCACTTCCTCTCTGTCTCTGAATCACAGCAGACCCAGATGTACCTTCCTTCTGTTCTGCTCACCCCAGTCTTTATTTGCACTGATTGCAAGTAAGGGATGTAGCTGTGGCTCTTCAGGATGCCTCCATTCCCAGGATGTGAATTTTGCTGGCACCCTCTGCCATCTGCTCCCTGGGCCTGCCTGCCACGCTCTTAAACCTCTTCACTCCCCCCTCATGGCCTCTCCCAAACACCACTGCTCGGGGGAGCCCTTGACCACATTTCAGATTGCACAGATTATATCTATCCCCTAATTCCACTGAAGAGGACATTTATGGGATTTTCTATTGCTCTCCTTATTGCTGTTCTAACAGTGTCTGGGAGGAGAAATCGAAAGAGGTTATACAAATAGCCACATTACGACGGGGGTCCTGTTTCCTCTTCTGCTGACTCACATGACATCTTGAATGAGTTGCCTCTTGGGCCTCAGTCTGTCCATGAACAGAATGGGCTGGGGGTGCTGTCCTTCTCATAGTGCCATCTGCAGATTAGCAAGGAGAGACGTCTCTCTGCTGTCAGGACGGGTCTCCTCAGCAGTGTGGTGCTGTCCACGGTGCTGATCTTCACACCTCCCATCCTGTTGCTCTCTTAGCTCCCCCAGGGCTGCAGACCTGCTCTTTGGGGTCTCTTTCCAGACCACCAGCCAGGAAACAGCTGGTCTTTAGGACCGCACTCTTACCCCACACTTTAGACTCTCCCCACCTCCCCAACAACACACGCACTCACACACAAAGACACAGCAGATTCTTTAAAATACCAATTTGCTAGCTGCCCTGTCTCATTTCTTCTCTTGCTGGCTGCAAAAGTAGCAGTAGGAACATGCCACTCCTTGGCACCATCTGCCTGGCTGTGAGCAAACATAGGTCCCCTCCACCAGGCTTTGTGATTCAGGAAATACCAAGCCCAGACTCATGCCTCTGACCCCAAGCAAACCCTGAAGTGTCAGGCTTCAGATGGGAAATATCAAATCACCAGGACCCCAGGACTCCACCATCACAACATCAGTCACCAATATTGCTCTTACTAGTGGAAGTGGCAGATGGGAACATAAATTCTTCAAAAGCAATTTGCTTGCCAAGGACTAAGCAACATATGAATGAAGTGTGAACCGTAAGTTTTTCCAAGTTAGGGAGGCTGGACACGTCACCCGCTCAACTACACAAGCAGGCTCCAGAAGACCTAACCCAGTTTTCCATCAGGCCGAAAACATTTCTGGCTGATTTAAAGGCAAACACAAGGATTTGTTCTCTCTTCTTCCTGCTACTTCTTCAAGGAGAGCCGACAACTACAAGAGCAAAAGGCAAGAAAGGCAACACTGGTAGGCACATTGGGCATTTGGGTTTTCCAAAAGAATGAGGATAAAAACAACCCTTTGATAAAATAATCCTTTGAAATCATACGCCCTCTTTTGGAAGCCTCTGCAGCATGGAAACAGTGCCCTTGGGGAATGATAACTACACAAGCATTAATCATTTGCATGCTCTGTAATGGCTGTCGTGGCTGGAGGGTCCAACAGGCACCCAGCATTCTTGTCGGCAGCTCCCCGCCCCCTCCTGAGCTCTGCATTTTACTGAGGCAAAGATGGCAAAGCCTGAACAGGCAGACTGCAAAGAGTTTTGACTTAGGGCCAAGAGGAGAGGTTCTACAAAAGTTCTGCCATTCACCAGCCAATACTCTTGGAGTAATGACCTTCCCTCCCTAGTCTCAGCAACCACTATGAGAGAGCAAGTGGATCTGATAATTCCAGAGGTTCCCAATCTCAGCAAGTGAGGATTCTGGCTCACTCCTCTGGGCCTACCTGTCATCTCATTCCCATATTCCATAGTCCTAACATCAGGAAGGGCCTCATGCCTGGTGAATATGCCATCACTTCACCCAGGCCTAGGGCACAGTTGTTACTGTGGCAAGATGCAGTCATTGCTTCAAGACCAATAGCAATGGGAAATGACAGAGAAAATACAATTCAGCAAACTCTCAGTGCAAAACCATGCCAGCAGTGGAGGGAGTGGAGGAAGTGACTGCCTATGTAACATTTCTCTAAATTGCCCACCTCTCGCCTCTCCGCAAGAAACAGATAACAGAAAGAAGCCACCCATTGAGTTGGAAAATGCATCATCCCTTGTTCTCAGATGAATTCAGCTGCTAATAGCACTGATACTTTTAGAAAACGAAAGATAAGGAGTCCACAGCTTAAAAGGATCCTGTCAGAATATGAAACGATGCTCCTTTTCCTTCCTTGAAAGTATAAACTGGCCTGGCTCAAATGATAGCTAATTAGGACACAGTGAACATGAAATGCACATAAACACACACACACAGAGACACTGACACAGAAACCGGCCCCTCCATCCTATGGCAGTGTGGACAGATTGTAATGGACACGATGTGGTACAATCATTAAACATCTCTCCAGCTTATTTGCGTGCAGTGTGTCTCAATAATGTGTTATGAGGTGTGTTTGTAATTGGCTACTGCTGATAGTGGTCCTTGGAAGGGAAATGGAGTGTGTCTAAATGCAGACAAAGCTACTTAGCGCGCCAGGACAAGATGAGACGCTCCCCACAAGGTCCAAATGGGATACTCAGGGCTTCTTCCACCCATAGCTTGGGAGAGAGAAAAAGGAATAATCTGTCTCAATTTTCTCAGCTCTAGAAACAATATTTATAAAATAGAAGGTGATTTCAGAGCTCATTTATTTTCCTGGTTCACAGTTCCCACTCTCTGCTGACATCATTTTCTAACCAATTTTATTTCCAACAATTGCACGAACAGCCTCAATTCTACTTGAAATCGTTAAAAACAAATCCATTCTTTCCTTGTCTTTGAGCCTCATCTTTCAAAACCTGGTTTAATTTCTGCACTGCTTTTCTTTGGAACAATATCCCGGCTCTCTGAATAACCACACCAGATCTTTCCTCCTCCCTTTGTTACCTCCTAAATCCCTGCATTCCCTATAAAGGCAGGGGGAGCACTGATATCTCCTGGGCCCCAGTGCTGGGCTCTTGATTCTCCACTCACTGGCTGATCACATCCGTCATTGTCCCACCTGGAGACAGTGAGTGATTCCAAGAGGCATGTCTTCCAAACACCAGGCACTTTGGAAATGAAATAAGCCAAGGATTTTAAAAGTCACAGAAAGAATCATCTTTCTTGCCCAGGAGGCAACTGCCAGTGAGCAAAATCAAAGCCTAACAAGAGACACCAAGCATCATGCTGGCTTCCATGAAAACTGTGGACATATCCCAGCACAGTGGGCACCTGGAGTGCTAGAGAAGGGAACGGCAGATAGCAGGGGCAAGGCTCTAACCCCCCCTCTTCTTTCCTTCCCTGACCTCTCAGTGGGATGACCACAGGGAAGAAGAACCAAGGTCCACATGGCACACATGGTTCTCAGGCGAGCTGTGCTCACCCTGTGGCAATTACTGCATTTTTATCTAAGTGCTCAGAAAACCATCTGTTCTAAAATTTGGTAGAATTAATGTGAAGCTGATTGGTCTTTTCCTCTGAGTGGGAGAAACAGATTCTCTAAGACTTACATCAACTCTCACATAGGCATCAGATTCATGTTTAAAAAAAAAATTCTGAAAAGTCAGATTTTCAAAAATATGACTCATCCTGACTCAGGTGAATTAAGGAAAAAGGTGACAACTTGAACCATAACCTCGAATCCCTGAGTGACTTGGGGCTTGAGTACTGTAATTTTCCCTCACCTGTGGACCTCATGTGTAAAATAGTTAGACAACCATCCCCCACCCCATCATCTTGCAGTAAAGCCAGAGGATCTAAAAGGGCAGCCCTCTCTAGTCTCAGGGACAGAAAGCTTGACTGGAGCAGAGAACACACTGCGGCCTCCCACTTCAGCAGTGAAGCCCAGGGGCACGTCCAGGATGTGGTGGGACTGCCACCTTGCTGCCCTGCCCAGCGTGCAGGGCACATATCTGCAGTGTCAGGGACACAGACCCAGGGAGCCCAAGGACACCAGCACAGGAAACTTCAGGGTGGCCACCCTATAAGACTTTACCAATCTCCAAAGCAAAGGGCTAGACTAGAGCTTACGCTTTTGTTCCCATCATTCCAAGCACAGTGCTAGATACACAGATGTGTGATCAACATGTGTGAAATTTCAGTTGTTCACTGATTCAACAGCAGGAAAGCTAAAAGGTATGAGCAAGAACTGCCTGCTCTCCAGGCTGGTTTGACAGTTGATACTGCCTATAAGCCCCCCCCCCCGCCCCCATGTGACTCTGAGCCACGACTTTAAACTATAACCCATCAAGTCAAAAATAAACTACCCCCAACTGGACAAAAGCTCAGCGCAGGCCCACCCCTGGGGGCAAACTACCCCCAACTGCACAAAAGCTCAGCCCTGGCCCACCGCTATGGGGCATCCTGGCTTCCTCATGGTGACCATCTGAGGTGTATCACCCCTTTAAAGTTTTTTTAGGGTTTTTACCTTTTAAAGTGAAGTGAGATGATTCAGGTAAGTAGACATTTGCTTAAAACGTTTTGTTTTCAAACACAAGTCCTTATTTGGTGTTAGGCATTTTATTTTTTTCTATGCAAGATGAATTCCAAGTAGATCCTTTCCTCCTTTTTTTTTTTTTGAGACAGTCTCACTTTGTGGCCCTCAGTTGATGTCACAGCTCACAGCAACCTCCAGCACTTGGGCTTAGGTGAGTCTCTTGCCTCAGCTTCCCTAGTAGCTGGGACTACAGACGCCTGCCACAACACCCAGCTATTTTTTCATTGCAATTTGGCTGGGGCCAAGTTAGAACCTGCCACCCTCAGTATATGGGGCTGGCGCCCTGAGAAACAGGTGCCGCCCTACATGTGATTTTTTTAATAGGCCATCAGAAACACATCACCAACAGGGCTGTCCCACAGACAGCTATTACCTCCAGTGACAGGGCTGGGTGTCTTCTCGCCCTACAACTCCAAGGATTAGCCGTGTTTTTTCCTTTGCATCACTCCTTGCACCCCTGAGGACCTCTGATGTCTGGGAACTGAGCTCCCATTTAATCACCCATGCTGTGAAAAGATGTCCTCTGGGGAAGGCTAGCTGTCACTCCTGTGTTCCTGCTCCTGCCCAGGCAGCAGAAGCGCCCTCCGAATTGCCCCTCCCAGAGAGCCACAACCCAGCCCCAGGTACAGTACAGCAAATGCTGCTGCTGTTTTCTTGACCTAAAGACTGTGTGAGCAAATCCTGGCCCCAAACTTGGGCTTTTCAACAACACTGTCACATCTGAGCCAAGCGTCCTGATCGGCTCATGAGAAGTCCTGTGGGCATTTACTGACACATGACCTTGAATAAATCCCTGAGCTTATCTGAGTCTTCTTCCTCATTGAAAACTGTGAAAAATGCTGCCTAACAAAGACTACTAGATACAAAGACAAGAGATATATGGGACAGCACCAGACACATTATTCAGTATGAAACGCAAGCTTAAGTTTTTCAAAAGATGAGGATCCCTTGAACTCTTCATGAACTAATCTTTGTATGTCATGATCACCAAAGAAAAAGGTCAACATTCATGACATAGGGTCATATTCCAACTCTTCTCACTGGAAAGGACATGTGATGGTAACACTTGACCAACTAATTTCCCAGCAGATCAGGGTCCACTTGGAACCTATCACCTCTACAGAACAAGATCCAGTATCATCTCATTGGCCCACAGTCCCTGGCAGCCTGCCCCTGGTTTTACTCTACAACTTCTCCTTCTTGCCATTGCCAAAGTTTTCACTTTGATCCTCACACATCACCAGATCCTCCTTTCTCTGCTTATAGAATTCCCTCACCATGTACTTCTGGAGCTCTTACTTTGTGACAGATTCACCCTGGAAATCCACACATAAATCCCTAAGGAAACAATCCCAGTCCAAATGAATTTGGCTGACCAACTGGTGTTCTTGTATGCAGCTGCTAATAAAATTCTACAAACACTTCCTAATGAACAAAATCTTTTCAAAACTATTACCCCTACAACTTGGGCTTTACCTAACAAACACAAACAATATAACCTAATCACATCTATGGACCCTTTTATTAATCTGAAATAAAAACAATAATAAAAACTAACACCCAAACCCCTGTCCTAGAATGTGACAGGATACAAAAGTAAATGCAGATTCTCGCTTCTCCTTCTCCTACCAGAAGTGAATCACTTTACAAAATAACCTAAATTTTAAAAGAGTCTTTGGCTTGGAAATTTCTGATCATTCACTATTGAAATTTCAGAACTCAAGGAAGCCCTTATCGACCAGGGTGGCTTGGAGCTGCCCTAGCTAACAAATGGTGCCTCTCTCAGCTTCTACCTAAATGCAAGTCACCCTCTGGAGCCCCAGAGGCACTGAGATCAGTGTGCAGGCAGGATGTAGAGTCTATGAAAGAGACCTCAGCTCTGCAGGGCTGGATGGAGAAAGCTGATGCAGGATTGAGATCAAGCCTAGAGAACTGCAATAGGGAACAGACACAGAAGCAAGAATGGATGTCCCTGAATCCTGGGGACAGCTTGGCCCACAGGGGACAGACCCCTGGGAAGAAGACAGCCTCAGCAGGCAGGAATGTTCAGAGAGGCCCTCCCATCTCTGTGCCCTGGGGGAAAGGGCTAGGAAGCTGAGCAGGGTTCCAGGTCTCTGCAGCGCAGAGGTAGAGCAGGTCAACGGATTTTTTCCAGTGCCTCAGGGAATTGACACCCTGCCTGGTAAAGCCACTCCAGGGAAAGGAGCCAAGCCTGCTAGACCAACACCACTCTCTGTTGGTCTCACCTGAAGGCCAACTGACAGCTGGTACTAAGCTGCAACAAGTAGACAAAGGATAAAAGCAACCCACAAAGAGGACCAGAAAGAAGGTAGAGAGAGGAGCAAAGGAAACACTTAGAAGGGGAAGCTGTTGATGAAACAGAGCTGCTAACGGAGACAAAGGGCAACTCACACCAAAAACGTTCAGAGTGCTGATGGTACTCAATCACAGCACAGAAAGACTTTGTGGGGCTAAAACTCACGATTTTCCAACTAAAAAGCTCAGCAGAGAGGTTGATGAAAACGATGGTTGCTGTAGAGACCTAAATTAGTGGCTTAGAAAATTAAGTAGGGGAGGGGGAAGAATCCAAAGATGTACAAAAAATACAAAGAAACATAAATCAGGCACAAAATGATACTTGGAGAACAGATTCTGGAGATCCCAATAACAGTAATCCCAGATACAGAAAACAAGAAATAAATAACAGACGAGAATTAAACAAATGGAAGTAGAAGATTTTCCTCACTCAAAGAAAGGCCTGGGTCTATAAATGGAACTAAGATCCTTGCAAGAGTCATGGCAAAGGACATACACCAAGGTGTATGCCTAAGTTTCAAGAATAAGGAGAAAACAGCACACGTGCACACAGAGAGAACAGGTATGTTAAAGAAAAAGTAATGAGATTTCAAGCACACCTGGAATCCAGAAAACAAAGGAAAATTATCCATACACTGCCAGGTATCCAAGCCAGATACCATCCACCTGTCCAATCTGTAGAATATTTCTGGATATGCAAGAGTTCATAGAAAATGTAACCCACATACCCCATCTGAGGAAAATAATCTGACTAACACATGAATGAATTCAAACAGAAATCTTGAGATGGGTGAGATGAAAAGGAAATATTGGTGTAATGAACCTCGCAATTTGCACAGTTAAATCTAAACAGGCAGTGTTAAAGTTGCTGGAAACTGGTAATGGAATTGACAAATGAGAGGACTTGAAAAAGACATTCTGCAACAAATAACTTCACGTAAGTTATCTCAGCAAAACCTAGGAGTGGTTAGAAGGTGAGGAGAGTAAGTCTTCTAAAGATGCATCTGCTTACAGTGTAAGGAAGTAAAAGAACTCCTAAAAGGCTTGATTGACTAGGATGATGATGACTGCATAAGAAAAACATCTGGGCGGCAGGAGCTTGCATCATCACTGATAATCTTGTTTGCATGGAAATACCAATCTGAGTGTCCAGAAAAGAAAGGCAACAGTCAGCGCCAATGAAATACTAAGATGTCCAGATTTAAAGAGTAAAGGGAGATTGAAATAGTAACTGGCCAAACCACAAAAATAAGAAAATGGAGAAAGAAAAAATTAAAAGGAAATAAATGGTAAGTGTTCAATTATATCAGCTATGTCACTAATTATGATAAACTGAACAGTCTGATTAAAATACAAACATTATCAGATTGGACTGAAAGATACAAATATGTATTCAGTTCAACAGAGAGCTGTAAGTGATTTATGAGAAACATTTTATGTAATAAAGAAAGATGGAAAGTGGATAGACAAATGCAAATGAAAGCAAAGTGGGACAGACAATATTAATATCAGCTGTGGTGAAAGTTAACACACAATTTATTAGAATATAAATCGCTAGAACCAAACAAAATAGCACTAAAGTAGTATAAAACCAAAACTCTTGATGGTAGGAGATTTTGATTAAAATAAAATTACAGTGTATGATTTCAGAACTGGACAGATCTAGTAGACCAAAGAATGGTCTTTCTTTAACAAAAAAATGGTAGATTGAATTCAGAAAATGCATCTAATATGCGTTTAAAGAAGAACTTTATAATCATCAAATAAAGAATGTTCAAGGGCTTTTCTCCTATGTCCATGAAACACTCTAAAAGTTGATTATGTAATTAACCATTCATAAAAACTTAAGAAATTTGACAAGTAGAGATTTAATAGGCCAGATTCTCTCTTCATAATTCGATAAAAAACAAAACCACATAAAAATTTAAAATATCCAAAATCCTAAATATTTGAAAATTAAGAAGCATGTTCCTAAGTAGCTCTTCAGGCAAACATAAATAAAAATTAAAAATACAGACCATCTAGTAAGAATTGAAATGAGGAAGACTTACCAAAAACTATGATACAGAGCAAACACTGCCTGCAAAGGAAATGTACAACCTTACATACCCTAATTACTAAAAAAAAAAGTTCAAAAATAGAATTACTAGCAAATAAAGTTAAAATTAATAAATTAAAAAAAGAAAATGCAGTAGGAAGGTACATAAATGCAAAAATATGGTCCTTTGAAACCATCTATAAGATGAAGTTGACTTAAAAATGGGTAAAATACATGATTATAAGTATAAGTGGAGTTGTGACCACAGGTGAAGTTCAGCTGTGCAAACAAATGGATCCCAACATTTTGGGACCAACAGAAGTTCTTGCTTATACAGTTGTCTTGGGTAGGTTTTCTGGTCAACATGGCACCTTGCTGTTATTCAGAAACAAAGCTCCTTCTACCAGGTGGCCCTGCCACACCTATAGTCTTGTTATCTGCACTATCTGGCCAGAGAAGAACATAGCAGAGTGTGCATCAGAGGTTTTCCCATCTGACCTGGAAATAGAACCCATTACTTCCATTCCATTCCACTGGGCCAAAGTTAGATACACGATACCACTAATGCAAGGGAGAAGAAGAAATGCAATATTGTTGTGTGCCCAGACACAATATTTTTAATTGGTGAGCAATTAAAAATATCTCTCACATCATGGCAGAGATCAGGAGGGTGATTAAAAGCTACCACTGATGAAGTCAATAGGCCCAGCTGTTTTCACTGCTAAGTTTTATGTGGCCTTTAAAGAACAGATATGCCAAAGTTATTTATATTCCCATGTGTTTAAAAAAAACTTCCCTAATTCATGTCATCAAAGCAGTATACTCTTAAATCTAAACTCGAAGTAGCAAAAAACAAACAAACAAAACTATAACCCAGTCTAACTCATGAAAAGAGATGTTAAAACCCCCCAAATAAATGTCAACAAATAAAATCCAGCAGCACAAATAAATATAAACTATTAGCAGAATCGAGTTTACCCCAGGAATGTAAGGATAGGTCAAAACAAGAAAATCAAAATTAATCACCACATCAATAAAAGAAAAAAATCATATCATTCAATTAAAAGATGATAAAAATTCAGAATAATTTCTAATAAAAACTTGAAGACAGGAATAAAAGGAAACCACTAAAATATGATAAATAATATTAATAAAAGTGAGCAGTAAATACTGAACACTAAAGCCATTTGCATGAAAATCAAGAGTCCTGCACTGCCACAGTATTTAATTTTGAATGGTCTCATGAATTCAACAAAAGAAGACAATAAAATAGTCAAGTAAATATATCAAAAGGAGAGGAAAGTTTTACTCCTTTTGATAATTATATGATTTTATAGCTAGGAAATCCAGTACACTGAGAAGAAGTAAGCACTGGTTTTAATAATTTCCTTTTCTTCTGGGAAAAAAGTACGGTATTGCCACAATAAGAGAGAAAAAAGTCAGTAGAACAGAATGGAGTTCCCAAACCAGAATTCAAAGTTTATAAGAAATAAATATATGACAGAGGTGGTATTTCAAGTGGGGGAAAAGCTGGTTTACATAATTAATGATGTTGATACAAATAACTATCCATTTGGAAAAAAATAAGAGTTGAATCTCCTACCTCAAACTTGACAGTAAATTCCAGATGTACCTGAGATTTAATATTTTTTAAAAATCATACAGAAAAGGGAATTTAGGATGTTATCTAGGACTTAGCAAGATCTTTTTAAGCAAGAGAGAACATGCATTAACTATTTTTTAAAAAGATATACTTGACCATATAAAAACAAGCCAAAAAGTTGCATGGCAACATAGACCATAAACAAAGTCAACTGTATAACAAATTGGTTAGGAAAAAAAAAATCTGGAGGTGGGAGGTTTGTTTGAGCCCAGCCTGGGCCACACAGCAAGATCCTGTCTAAAAAAAAAAAAAGAAGAAAAAAATCTGCAACTCATATGACTAATAAGGAGCTATCGATAACATACAAAGAGCTCTTACAATTGGTAACAAAAAGTTAATAGCCCAGTCAAAAATGAGGGGCTCGGCACTTATAACTCAACTGGCTAAGGCGCCAGCCACGTACACCTAAGGTGGCGGGTTCGAATCCCCAGCCCGGGCCAGCCAAACAACAATGATGGCTGCAACCAAAAAATAGCCAGGCATTGTGGTGGGCGCCTGTGGTCCCAGCTACTTGGGAGGCGGAGGCAAGAGACTCACTTGAGCCCAGGAGTTGGAGGTTGCCGTGAGCTGTAATGCCACGGCACTCTACCCAGGGGAACAGCTTGAGGCTCTGTCTCAAAAAAGAGAAGAGGATTTGAATAGATGCTTCACAGAAGAGCAGAGCCTTAAAGGTAATG
>CAUYTI010104669.1:0-11832 GCA_963575145.1 Galago senegalensis
ACAGCTCACAGCAACCTCCAACTCCTGGGCTCAAGCCAGTCTCCTGCCTCAGCCTCCCAAGTAGCTGGGACTACAGGCGCTGGCCACAACGCCTGGCCATTTTTTTGGCTGCAGCCATCATTGTTGTTTGGCGGGCCTGGGCTGAAGATTCGAACTCGCCACCTTAGGTGTATGTGGCTGGTGCCTTAGCCGCTTGAGCCACAGGTGCTGAGCCTAAAGTTTATTTCTTTATCAGCAATAGGATCAGTTATGTAAAGTAAATCAATAGCAATCATTTCTTAGCTTTCCATTTAACATACTCTTTGCTTTGTTTCTCCCAATTAAGTAGTACTACAATGGCATGTTCGTGCAATCTGCCTTTTTTCTTGAAAAAAAGTTTTTTGTTTGTTTTGTAAAAGTTGGAGACACCAGTTCCATCCTATTCAGGAGACAGTTTCAGTGAAATCTTGATTTTCAAGTATTTCCAGTTTAGTGCATAAGACTTTATTTTCTTTTTTAGTAGGTATTAATACTTTGGATTCAATCTTCTTGCCCTGAACTTTTATTGAGGTTTCAACATTTTAAAGCCTTTCTTTTACTCCCACACAGCTAGTTATTCTTGGACCATAATCATGCCACTTGGGGTCTGGCTCTGTTAATTTTTAGTTAACCTCTGAGTATCACTACAGACATCTTTGCTTATTCTTCCTACTCAACGGCTTTGGTTATGTGAAGCAGATTATATTAAAAACAATAGCTCCCTGAACTTCTGACTTGTTTTTCTTGGTCATGGTAGGGAATCTCTTAAAAAGTTCTTATTTATTTTAAGAGACTTTCATTCTATTTTTTTATTTTACAAGGTGAACAAAAATCACCTTTTCTGTGCATTTTCTCTGGCATAAATTAAAAGCAATTTAAAACATCAGTCTTGAAATCATTTGGAAAGTGGAGATTGTCTTAGTAATTTGAAGCATCCACAGCCTTTAGTGATAGAATTGATAAAGCCATGGCTCGGCACCTGTGGCTTAAGTGATTATGGAGCCAGCCACATACACCACAGCTGGTGGGTTCGAATCCAGCCCAGGCCTGCCAAACAATGACAACTACAACCAAAAATAGCCAGGCATTGTGCCAGGCACCTGTAGTCCCAACTACTTGGAAAGCTGGGGCAAGATAATCCCTTAAGCCCAAGAGTTGCAGGTTGCTGTGAGCCATGACACCATAGCACTTTACCCAGGGTGACATAGTAACACTCTGTCTCAAAAAAAAAAAAATTAATAAAGCCATTACAAACGGCACCTGCTGCTTCCAGTCTTCAGCAAAAGACAACCTCTGAAACCATTGAATTGTATTCAGAGAACACCGTACAATCTTCAGTACTCCATCAACAACTCTATGATATTGCTTCGATAAAGTCTGTGGCTTCATAATTTCAATTGCTAAGCAAGTGGGAATAAATACATCCACAGTATTCAGACCCTAAGCTCATGAATTGTTTTTGATTCACATCCTGGAGCAAAAGCAACATACAGATAAAATGCCAGGCTCCAGTTCAACTGGGCTCAAGAGATATTTATTGAATACCTGCTGTGTGTTTCTGATTAGATGCATGGACTTCATATAAGTTATAGAGGATTATTTTAACATTGATGAAGAAGATAGGGCTTTCCTTTCCTTATCTGGAGACCTAGAAGTCAATGTTAATATTGTCTATATCTTTTGATTCAACAGAGATGGTTTCTAACAATTTGGGAGGGGAGCACAGAAAGCCACAACAGGCAAATGAGTCAGTTAGGCAACAAACTAAAAGAAGGTGAAGATGCTGGTGTTTCCTGATCACCTTTCTTCTGTTTAAAATTGTGGAAGCTATTCCCTTGCTGCAATGGAGGACCCAGAAATTACCCTAGTCTAGTCACTTGGAATAATCATACAATTAAAGAAATGGATGGTGCCTATTCATTGTAAATGCTACCTCTCCTTCACACCCCATCACACCTACACCCATATCCATTTATGCATACACATACACATGTGCACTCATCTTTGGTCAAAATACAGGGGATGGTTTCCAGTCATATTATATGCAGAAACTTTTGCTTTGCAGTTGGGTGAGGAAAGAAAAAGTTTTGGTTGGGAGAGGGGGCCTGAGGAGGATTAGAGTGAAAGATCTGAAGGGATAGAATGAACTCCATCTACACTGGATTCTTCGAGCTGGCTTTTATGCTCCTATAGAGAGAGGAAGTTAGAGACAGAAGCTGAGTCCTGATACCCAGAGACATCCTTGGCATAGACGATGGTCTTATCTTTATAGTCTATACTGGCTGTGAGGTGCCTCTAGGATATTTTAAGGGCAAGGGATATAGACAACTGGGGGTAGGAGAGGAAGAATATGGAATTCCCCCCACTCATGGGACTAACCAAGAGGCTGGTTTGTAGGCACGTGGGAAGCACTCCTCTGGGGACTCACAGAAATAACTGGGGAACATTTTCAAGTTGTAAGGCTGAGCCTCTGCTTCTACACAGTTGGAAGTTAGTAAGTCATGAACATTTGAGTTACAGTTGGTAACACTTCTTTCCAAACTAGCATACGAAGTACAAGGTGTTGGGAACTTCAACTCAACACTGTGATGCTCTGGCCTTAAAAAGAATTTAGGCTTCTAACTAACTACATCTCCAGAAGTAGAAAAGGAAAGTCGACTCTCTGGTTGTTGCTGGATGCAGGTTTGGCTGCCCACAACACCAGAGTCAGACACAGGAGGTGAGTGTTGGTGAAGGAAAGATGTTATTCAAGTGCTAGAAGGCTGAGGAAAGGATGTACTGTTGCCTCAAAACCCATCTCCTCTCCTATGCTTACTGAGCAACTTATAAAGGAAAGGGGGTAAAGGTGGCTAGTGGCAGAAAGCAAGCTTCTGGCCAGTCATAATGACTTGCTACTGTTACAGCCTTACCAGGTTCACTGCCTTGCTGCTCTAGAGGAAGCCAATACACTGAGATAGGAGGAGTTACAGCAGAGAAAGAGTTTAGTATCACAGTTCCATGCAAGGAGATAAGAAGTTCTCAAATCCATCCCCCCAATAATTTGGGAGAAAGGGTTTTTAAAGATAGTTTGGCAGGCAAAGAGCTAGGCACTTGGGTCTTCTCATTGGCTGGGCTTGGGGTGGAACCACAGAGGTGTAGAAATTGTCTTCTTTGCTGAATCAGTACTTGGATGGGGGCACAAGACTACTTGAGTCAATTCCTCAGCATGGGCCACCGGTCTGGGTGGGTGAGCCTTTCCACCATAATGCAGGCTGGACCCTATCTCAAAACTGGCCTTAGGTTTCACACAGGTGATGTTATCTCAGGGAGTAATGAAGAAAACTAGGAATCTTTACAACCATCAGCTATATGACTCCTGAGTAGTAAGCAATTTCAGGATAGCAAGGTAGAGAACAATAGCTACTTATATATACATTTTCCCTGCCACAGTTCCCACCTTGTGGTCTATTATTAAAGGGTGATTTCACTAGATATTTATCAGCGAACAATAGGCCATCTGGTAGATCTTGCTATCAGCTGTCTGCAGTTGGCCTGTTCTAGACTCTTAATCTGTTTTCCTCAAGATCATTTTCTAATCTTGTGGCCCCCAGCTGTGTAAGCAAGCAGCAGGCTAATTCTAAAATTTTCAAGACAGAACAAGCATACTGGAAGCAAATGGCTTCTATTTAGCTATCCTTGTAATATAGTCTGAATGGCCCCTGGGTTGTGCTTACTGAATGCAAAAACCCCAACCAAACTAAAGAACTAAGGAAGCCACAAGGTCTTTCTGACCTCCCCCACTCCCACCATCTCTCCCAAAGAAGTTGAAATTCCTCTATCTGCCTAAGATCTAGACTCATCTAAGAGAACAATCGTTTTTTCTTCTCTTTCTTTAAGACTAAGAGTTTAACAACACCTGAACAGACTCTTTCAGATTACCTATTTACAACAAGACAGATGAACTATTTACAAATTAACCTCTGTTCCTGGATCCATCTATTCCATCCTATAATTCTTCATTGCCTCCCAATAGAATTCCTCTTCTAACCACCTACCCCATAACGTGTTTTTCCAAGAAGGTATATAAACTTCTGAACTCCTTTGGGGAATTAACAATCACTCCGTGATTCTCTCCATAAATAAATGTGTCTGCCATCTCTCTAATTAATCCACCTTTTGTTAGTTCATTTTTTCAGTGCATCTTCAGGGGGCCAAGGGCCTAGTCCTCTACACAACAAAGTTAGACCTTTTCTTCATGGTCTCTTGTTGCCTGCAGGAAGAATAATCTTCCATCATCCAATTTCTCAGTTTGTTTTCATTGCCCTCAAAGCAACCTTGTTATCCTTGCAATTATAATTCTTTCTTTCTCTCTGGTGTCTTTTCGTCTTCTATCTCTACTCTCCCCACCACTTTTCTGGAAAGTGCCTAACAGTCTGATTTCTCTAGGAACAAAAACCTTTGAGTTTAATTCTGCACGGGATTTATATTTGAATAAGGGACAATCTCCCAATCAAAAGGAATTAATTACTCTTCATGGAACTTGGGACATCAGCAAGGAGTCTTGAAGAGTGAGGACTTGCTGCAAATTTCACCATTTAATAGCTGCATATTTCAGGGTTCAGTAAATTCCTCCATTTTGGTAAAGGCTTGGCACTTCTAATTCATACACCTCACTCTTGCCCTGTATCTATTCTTGAATTCCAACTTCTTATACATCTTTTTCATGTTTTTCAGGGAGAGAAGCATTTCCCAGTGGTTACCATAAAATCTGAATTCTGCTGATCCTAGTTGTTGTTCAGTAAAGGAAGTCAAAACACATCTCATGTAAGCTGAGAGTCAACTAATTTTCTTTGTGGTTAGGGAGTTATTTTCCTTGTCACCTTCACGTTGTCACTAATGTACACCTTCCAGAGTTACATATCCCAGGGTCCCCTTACTCTGAAGAGTTTGATATGCTTTTCTTTTTTTTGGTCTAATTTTTGAAATAATAATGAGCCTTTTGGTAACTAGTATAAAACTATCCTGATATGATACCAAAATGGCCAGGAAAGGGCCATTATAAGGAAAGGGATTGTTCTGGGCCTGGTTTGCAGTAATGAGGACAGGACCTTAGTGGGTGAGCCTAAATTATGCTGTTTTGTTATTCAGAGGCAGCGCATTTGAGACTGATCTGCAGGAATTGTACATTCGTAAATAGAAGTAGGTTAAAGTAATTAATCCTATGTCTTGCAGCTTCAACGTTTTCTCCCTTAAGAGAAATTATCAAGGGTCCAAGGCAGCTAGCAACAAGGTGTAGTGATAAAGTGGTTGAGTTCTCTCTGATTTGGGACCTGCTATTTGTTCCACTGTATGTTCGTCTGTTCTGTACAAAGCACATGGTGTAAGCCAAAGAGCAAGTATAAATTTGGTGTAACCTTATATCCGTCCTAGTCACAGATATGGAAAATGCTTTTAGAAACTTGCAGACACATTTTTAAAAGCAACTCACTGGAACTATTCAAGAAGCAATTAGATGCCATCCTGGGGGGAAAAAGCTTCAGTAAAATGAGTGGGTAATTTCTCTTAGCATTTCTTATATTTCTAGTTTCATGCTTAATGAAATGGAAGCAGGAGAAAGAAGTTCTGCCCATTACTATTTTTTTTTTTTCTGGGCTAACTTTGAAGCAGTTTTAGAAAACTGCAACATTATTTAGGCTCTTAGACTGTAAGGAATTTTGCTCTTACTATGTTAATCCTGGAACTAAGTGCCTCAATCCATTTGTGTAATAGAAAAGCTCAAAGTGCTAGGCAGGCGCCTGGCTCACGCCTGTAATCTAGCACTCTGGGAGGCCAAGGTGGGAGGATCACTTGACCCCAGGAGTTGGAGACTAGCCTGAGCAAGAATGAAACTCTTTCTTTTCTAAAAATAGAAAAATTAGCCAGGTGTTGTGGTGGGAGCCTGGAGTCTTAGCTACTCAGGTGGCTGAGGCAGCAGGGTCACTTGAGCCCAGGTGTTTGAGGTTGCTGTGCTGTGAGCTAGGCTGAGGCCATGGCACTCTCACCTGGGCAACAGAGGGACACTGTCTCAAAGAAAAAAAAAAAAAAAGAAAACACCAAAGCAACCTTCATAAATTCATTCCCAGTACGACAACAAAAAAAGATGGATCCCAAATCTCATCCTTTGCCAGTTCAGTAGTGTGCATACTCTTTTAAAGCAAAGATAGAGTTTTAATTTTGTGCCAAGCATAGTGTTACGTGGACTCATGAAATACTATAAAATCCTCATATACAGTGTTCTCAAAAGCTCAGCACTTGTCTCTGAGGGCACATCAGAAGATTGTGGCCATCAGGCCATTGTCTCTGTTACAAGAAGAACTAAGACATGCCCGTTTTAAACAGGAGGCAATGAAGGCTAAGTGATTTGCCCCGGTAAGTGGTGGAGCTACTCCAGAGTGGTTCCAAAGCCCATGAAGTCCCATGTATTCATCCAGTCCCAGGGTAGTTTCCCCTGTGCAGAGCACGCTTCTAAGGCACGTAAGGAAAGACCCGTGCTCTCTCTTTCTTGCGAATAAAGAAAAAAAAAAAACCCATACATTTGTTCATAGAAGTGTTCTGTGTTCAATGTTGAGAGTTTAGAACAGAGGGGGAAAAACACCTGCTTTTCTCTTTTCAGTGCTCTATGCGGAAACATGAACCAAAGGCCTAGAAATGTTATTCCCCTTTAGGAAAAAAAAGTCATTTACCGCGTTTTTCCTCTGCTAAAAAAAAAAAAAATGTCACCGTGATGCATAAGGAATGGAAAGGTCTGTCCTTTTTAGAAGTAAACTTTCAAAATGTCTTTGTTTTAAAACTTAGTCAAAGCAATATAGTTTTAATAAATACGGAGCTAAGAAAATAGCATGATTTTGAGCTTATGAATTGTTAAACCTATTTTTGGTAATGATTAATGGTGAATCATTTTCTAAAGCTTGGGCGATTCATCACCAGAGCAGCATGCCTTTAAAACAGGTGTTCTGGGAACTCACATACTCCGTACTACAAAATTCTTTCCTTCTCTGTAATTTGGGGATTTCCAAGTCACCTGCGAAGAGGAAGGGAGACAAAGTAAGAGGTTTCTACTCTCAGCTCTCCACATTACTTCCACCTTCATGAGATCTTAATAAATTCAGCTATAACAAAATGTAAATGACAAGTAGAGTCCAATTTCAAAAAAGTCTTATCTAAGGAAGATTGTGCAGCTTTTACAGCAGTATTTTTCTTTCAAGTGTTTTGTCCCTGCTGTGTTATCTTAAAGGATTTAAAAAGAAAAAAAAAAAAAAAGACAGTAGAAAAATTGTGTCTGTTCCAGAGCTCAGATGTTTTAAAAAAAAAAAATATGTAGACTGCTTCCCTGGAATTATTCTTTAGAAGGAAAGGTACAAACTTTATTTAACACAGAGAATATAAAGTGATAGGACAAAGATCAAGGGAGGGGGGAAGAAGCTGATAACTGTCTGCTGGATTCCACTCCTCTGAACTAATCAAATCCTCGCAAGAGGCCTGGCACAGTGGCTCACGCCTGTAATCTTAGCACTCTGGGAGGCCGAGGTGGGTGGATTGCCTGAGCTCAGGAGTTCCAGACCAGCCTGAGCCAGGGTGAGACCTCACCTCTTCTGGGTGTCGTCACAGGTGCCTATAGTCCCAGGTACCTGGGAGGCTGAGGCAGTAGGACTGTTCGAGCCCAGGAGTTTGAGATTGCTGTGAGCTAGGCTGCCACAATGGCATTCCACCTGGGCAACAGAGTGAGACTCTGTCTTAGGGGTTGAAGGGAGAAATCCATTGTGTATATAATAATCCAGTGTTAATGTTTGTGTAATCATTTATTTATTCATTCATTCACTCAGCATTTTTTAACTGAGGAATGCAAAAATTATGTCTCAGTGTGGGGAATAGTGTGAAGGAGGGAAAAACTCAAAATGGGAGACCAGTTAAATGAGAAAGATGCAAGCTTAAAATAGGGTGGTGAGTGTGAGAATGTAAAGAACTGGAGATAAGCGATATCCTGAGAGTAAAGAACAGAATTCGATAACTCTTCATGTGTAGTTGTACCTACTATATACCAGAGACCATGTTAATGTAGTTTACATAATAGAAAACAAAAGATATCTTCTCCTCATTTGACACATTTCCGACACAATCTCCCTCACTACTCCTTGCTCCCAACTGATGGTCTTGCTTCTCTCTCTGAGAAAACAGAAACAAGCACTACAAATCTGCTGACTACACTGAATCCTCTGCTATACAGTCTGCCTTTCCTCCTGTTAAATTGGAAGACCTGGCCAGGCACAGTGGTTCACACCCATAATCCTTACATTCTGGGAGGCTGAGACAGGAGACTGACTTGAGCTCAGGAGTTCAAGACCAACCCAAGCAAGAGCAAGACCTCCATCCCTACTAAAAAATAGAAAAACTAGCCAGGTGCCATGGTGGGCACGTAGCAGAGCTACTCGGGAGGCTGAGACAGGAGGATGGCTTGAACCCAGGAGTTTGAGGTTGCTGTGAGCTAAGCTGATGCCAAGGCATTCTAGCCTGAATAATAGAGTGAGAGTCTGTCTAAAAATAAACAAACAAATAAATAAATAAAATGGAACGCCTGTCAACCTCTTCACATGTGTTCTGCACCCTATCCCTTCCTCTCCTCGGGGTGATGTGATAACTCTTATAATTGACCCACTGCTCTACATTGCCAAATGTATCAACTGTATCCTCTGACGAGCAGAAAACATTCTGTTATTTTCTCATCATAAATAAACATTTCCTTGAACTCAACATTCTCTTTAGCCAGCATCCCATTTCTTTGCTAAAATTAAAAAAAAAAAATTAAAGGAAAAAAACATCAAGAGAGTTATCTACCTTTACATTTCTACTTCCTCTCTCTTTCCATTTTTTCTAGAAACCAATTCAGTTAGTCATTGTTCAGACAACTCTACCAAAACTGTTTTTATAATTGTCATCAGTGACCTCCCCTCACCCCTGCAGATTATAAGATCCAAAGGCAAAGCTAGTTTCATGGTGTTTCTGCAACTTGCACAGCAGCACAGGGCTTTATGGTTGGAAGAGCCCCATGCTTGATTTAATGCTCTGCTGTTGTGATCCTGAAATTCTTAATCATTTTTGAACAGAAGGTCTCATGTTTTCATTTTTTCACTGGACCCAGAAAATGTTATAGCTGGTTCTGTCCAAAGGTCATTTCGGAGTTCTCATTTCTCTAGACTTAGCCACGTTTGGCTCAATTGATCAGACACTCTTGAAATATTTTCTTCACGTGGGTTCGTGAACACCATTCTCTTGATTGTCAAGGCATCTCACTGGCTCTCCTTACCTGGTTAATCCTTGTCCTCCTGACCTCTAAAATGTTGAGTATCCCAGGACTCAGAGCTCAGTGTGCCTGTCTGCTCTACCTACATTCCTTCTCAGGGTAATTTTATTTAGTGTCATGACATTAAATAGCATATAAATATTAATTCCCTCTCATTCAAATTTATATCTCTAGGTCAGAACTCTTTCCTGAATGCTTACCTTCTATAAGCAATTGCCTACTCAACATCTTTACTTAGATGTTGAATTAGGTAGGCTGACTATACATCTCAGTTTGTCTGGGACATTTCAAATTTACACCTATTGTTTATAAAATAGTTCTCTCTCTCTCTTTTTTTTTTCTTTGAGACAGAGTCTTGGTCTGTTGCCCAGGGTACAGTGCCATGTCCTCAGCCTAACTCACAGCAAACTCAAACTCCTGGGTTCAAATGATCTTCCTGCTTCAGCCTCTCAAGCAACTGGGACCAGAGGAGCATGCCATCAGACCCAGCTAATTATTCTATTTTTAGTAGAGAAAAATACTCAGGCTGGATCTTCCTGAGGCATGAGGATTGCTTGAGCTCAGGCTGCTCTCAAACATCTGAATGCAAGCAATCCTCCCTCCCACCCCAGCTTCCCAGGGTGCTAGGATTACAGACGTGAGCCATTGCACCTGGCCAATAGTTCTCTTTTTTTTTTCTTTACACAAAAATGTAATGATTTGGACACGAAATTATAAGGTCATCCTACTAGTGGACATTTGAAATTAACCATTTCTAAAACCAAACTTCTGGTGTTCTTTTCTAAGCTTCCCACGCTCTTCTTCATCTTAGTAAAGGGTGCTACCATCATTCACATAATTTCTTGGAACCAGAGGTGGAATTACTGTGCAGCTAATAAAAGCTTCAAGGCTCCTTACTTCTATGGACCCTTCTAAGATTCTAAGTGTGGGTATTAGCAACATACCAGTATAGTCATATGGTTTTGTAAAATTTATTAATTGAGACACAAATTATTCTGATGTTGAAAAGTAGACTTGGAAATATGCTTTGGGGCTGGCGCCTATAGCTCAACTGGCTAAGGCGCCAGCCACTTACACCTAGGGTGGCGGGTTCGAGTCCCCAGCCCGGACCTGCCAAACAACAATGACGGCTGCAACCAAAAAAAAAAAAAAATGGCCAGGCATTGTGGAGGGCGCCTGTGGTCCCAGCTACTTGGGAGGCGGAGGCAAGAGACTCGCTTGAGCCCAGGAGTTGGAGGTTGCTGTGAGCTGTAATGCCACGGCACTCTACCCAGGGGGACAGCTTGAGGCTCTGTCTCAAAAAAGAAAAAAGATGGCGGGTGCTTCATCACGTAGAGAATATGAGTGATTGTGAGGACAGAGTTCACGCTTCACCATGATGGACTCTTTCTAAGAGAAAGAGGGCTTTCCTGGCTGGGCTCCCAGGAAGTCAGCACCTGGGCATTGAAAGGAAAACAAGAAAGAAATAATGGTATGAGGATGGATGAGAGAAAACAAAGAAGAACCCCCTTACGCATGGAGGGACCACCCACCAGAACTCATAAACATGTTTGCCTCAGTGCCTTTTCTCTCTTAATATAAAAATGGGGAGAGAGCTCCCATTTCTTTTCATGAACCTTAACCATACTTCATACCCCCACCCCCAGAAGTGTTCTCTGGCTCTGTTATTGCTACATTCTATAGAGTTCTGAATTGAAGATGGTTGCAAAGCAATTACTTTAATGGACAAACATATACATTTCCAACCACATGATTTTTCTGTCAATCAAAATGATCATGGGCACATGATGTAGGGGTCTGAAAAAGGGATGCTAATTTTGGACATTTTAGTATTAAGATAATGTAATCTAAACAGAATGAGATGTATAGAATGCAAGCTGAGTAGACAGAGAACTCCACAACACATGAATAAATACACCCATACAAGATTTTTATAAATTTATGTGCTACCTGGGACATAACAGGTGATAAAGAATCATTGAACAGGCTCAGCGCCCGTAGCACAGTGGTTATGGCACCAGCCATGTACACTGAGGCTGGTGGGTTCGAACCGGCCAGGGCTAGCTAAACAACAAGGACAAATGCAACCAAAAAATAGCCAGGTGTTATGGTGGGTGCCTGTAGTCTCAGCTACTTGGGAGTCTGAGGCAAGAGAATCCCTTAAGCACAAGAGTTTGAGGTTGCTGTGAGCTGCGACATCATGGAACTCTACTGAGGGAGACATGGTAAGACTCTGTCTCAAAAAAAAAAAAAAATCAGGAAAAAATGCAGCATGCTGGCTTGGCGCCTATAGCTCAACCAGCTAAGGTGCCAGCCACGTACACCTAAGGTGGCAGGTTCAAATCCCCAGCCCGGACCCAACAAACAACAATAATGGCTGCAACCAAAAAATAGCTGGGCGTTGTGGTGGGCGCCTATGGTCCCAGCTACTTGGGAGGTGGAGGCAAGAGACTCGCTTGAGCCCAGGAGTTAGAGGTTGCTGTGAGCTGTAATGCCAC
>CAUYTI010104671.1:0-16297 GCA_963575145.1 Galago senegalensis
AAATTTAGCTCCCACCCTAAAGATGCCTATCTTGAGTAGCTTAGGAGAATTGATTCAGGAAATCAACTTTTGAAGTGGAAATGCTGTAATAGGTCATTGAGTTAAGCTGATTATTATTTAAAATAAGGGATAATATGGTCTTTGCTTTAAATTTTTATGTATAAAACTGATTTGGGGAATAAAAGAACAGAACATGGAGAGGCTGCTCTCACTGTTCTTCAGAATCACTGGCCTTCTGACAAAATTTAGTGGACCTGTCCCTGGCTCTGTCTATAGCTGAGATTGACAGCCAGCCAGATACTCTTCATCTGGTAACAAGAAGATTGCTTGAAGCTAGGAGTTTGAGGTTGCAGTGAGCTATGATGATGCTACCACATTCTAGCCCAGGCAACAGAGCTCAGGACTATCCCAAAAAAGTAAAAAAAGCTTAGCACTAACCAATAGCTTAATGGTTAGGGCGCTGGCCACATACACCGGGGCTGGCAGGTTCAAACCCGGCCTGGACCTACGAAACGACGACAACTACAACAAAAAAATAGCCAGGCATTGTGGTGGGTGCCTGTAGTCCCAGATACTTGGGAGGCTGAGGCAAGAGGATTGCTTGAGCCCAAGAGTTTGAGGTTGCTGTGAGCTGTGACGTTATAGCACTCTACCAATACAACATAGTGAGACTCTGCATCAAAACAAACAAAAAGTATTGCTTGATGCCCAGGTTGTTCCTGCATTGCAGAAACCCCAAAGAATATGCTAATGTACATTGTGAGTTTCTTCAAAATACAGCAGTTCCTAGATTTGACTATCAGACCTTTAGAAACACTAACGTGCTTTTGACAAAAATCACCTGAAAAATTTAAAAATTTATTTCTTTCAATAGATTTAGGAGGTACAAATGTTTTGTTACCTAAATGAATTATATAGTGGTAAAGTCAGAGCTTTTAGTCCTAGTGTTCAGAAATTTTCTATTTCAATGGAAGAGGCATTTGCATTATAAAAGTTGTCACTAAAATAGTGAAGTGACCATTCTCCAGAATGCTTCTGGGTATCAGTGGGTTGATCAAGCCAGTTTCCAGATCTTAGATTTATTGTCTTGTTCTCCCTCCTTCTGTGTTATATTCAATGAAGTTAAATCCCTGTGGGTGCTAAATTTGTTGGGGGCTTTCCCCACAAGAAAAATACGCTAACAGAAAATTTGTGTTCTTCTTGCTTTTTGCATTTGTTCATTTTCAACGTAATAAGCAATTAAAACAATTTATATCAGGAGGCAGAATGCATGCATCTCTGCTTAAAACTTTTGCTAGGAGAGAAAAGATTGAGGGAGTGACAGCTGAAGATTGACAATTAAGCCACAGCTCTCCAGGCATCACCTTAGAACCGTACTATTTTAATGGAAATGGAAGATGGTTTCATTCGTTCACAGCTTAGTCTTCCCCCGTCCATTAGAGACAGATTTGAAGTCTATTAGTTAAGACTTTGTTAAAAGCATTCACGTGTTTTGTAAAGGGGAATACCATGGATGATTTCCTTCTGAAGTGGTTTTCTCTATCCTAAGATTTTGAATCTATGAAGCCTGCCGTGAACATCGACTTTTTTACTATCTTTTTCTGTGTTAGAACCAGGAAATTGGGATGACTCAAAGCTCTGAGGATCTGTAAGAATTAAGCTGGGAGAGAACTCAGGCCCGGTTGCCGGAGGCTAGGGTCCAAGAGCCACTGGCTTAAACTCGTATTCTCGTTCCTTCACATCCTGTCTCAGACATCTTGGCCAACATACTAAGTCTTACTGTACCTTATTTTCTCACTAGAAACATAGGGATTTAAATAGATCCACTTTTTTTTGGCCAGGGCCAAGTTTGAACCCACCACCTCTGGTATATGGGGCCAGTGCGCTACTCCTTTGAGCTACAAGTGCCACCCCTAAATAGGTCCACTTCTATCAGTGAGGATTTGGGGTTAACTGCCTGTAACAAAATGTTGAGTTCAGTGGCTTGTCCGAATGTTTATTTTTCTAGGGTAAAAGAAAAGTCATGATTAGGGATTTTAGGGATGAAGCAATGGCTTCAAGAGACCATCAATGTTTCAGACTTTTTCTATACTTTTGTACTACTGTCCCTAATGTATAGAACAAATATGTACCTTGTATTCTCAAGGTCTCAAGGTGGTTTCCGCACCTACAGATATTTACATTCTAGGCAAAATGAAAGGAAAAGGGTAAGAGGTAAAGTATAAAAATGCCTTCGCCTTGGAATGTTCTGCCTTATTGTTTGATAATGCAAGCCCTTTTCAGATCTTCTGCCTCTATCTCATTGAGCAGAACTGTATCACATGACCATGAAAGGATGGCTGGGAATTTCCCTAATTTAGCAGCTAACCGCATTGCACCGGCACAAATCACAGCTTTGTTTACGTGGATATTGGCTAAGCAAACAGCAGTATCTGACACTTGTAATGACGTTGCATGGATCAAGTGGCTTAGCACTTGTAAAGAACTAAGAACCACATTGAAATTTAAGAAGTATCCAACGATTAGTAGTGTTTTTTTTTTGTTGTTTTTTGTTTTGCTGGGTTTGAACCCACCACCTCTGGCATATGGGGCCAGCGCCCTACTCCTTGAGCCACAGGTGCCGCCCCAGTAGTGAGTGTTTATAACAAGCTTAGAAAGAAGCAGAGACTCTATATGGATGTCTTTGAAAAGAAAGATATATTCTCCACTTATCTGTACATACTACCTCAACTTCTTGGCTCTCTACCAAGTGGAAATTATCCCTGAATGTGCTCTTCTCTCCTGATTTTTAAATACTTGAGGACTTCAATTTATGAAATGGTGACTTTGATCCAAAGCTGTTTTGGACAATGATAGTTATTGCTGTTTCTGCCTGGTGTGCTCTTTCAATCTGTGGAATGCATCATTTAAGAGAAAACATGGGACAGATACAAAGACTATGACCCTGGGGCAGCCAAAACACCTTGATGCCACAAGATGGCATTTCTCAACATGAGAGCAGGCTTGACTGCCAAATATGAGCTGGGACTTACAAAGTACTGCACACCCAAACTAAGCCCATTCCATGAATATTTTGGTATAAGGCACTAGCATCTCAGACATCAGTGCAAAATATATTACATTCTTGAAATAGCAAAAGCTTTGGTGGTTGTGATTTCCTTTGGAGTAGTATTCCTTCTTAGATGTCTTAAAGAATTTGCCTACTAAAATAAAAATGCTTCTATAGGATTTCCTTCCCTCTTCCTTTCCCCCTTTCTGCACCAAAAATTTATTAAGTGCCAACCGTGAACTCAATAATAGCATCTATGCTAGGTTTAGTAAGTCATGATTCACTAATCAGCTCAGTCCATGAATATCGGTGTGTTTCCTATGTGGTTCACTTGTGAAATGACCAGTATGCAATGGTGTTCAAAATAAAAGAACAGGATAAGGGCTGAACTCTGAGTTCTCTATGGGAAAGAGATATGTAAACACAGGACTTACAATACACCAAGATAAGTGATATGAATGAACAGATGCCAAGGTCAACTGAAGGTTGGGTTTGGCTTAAGCTAAGAGCACTTGGCAGTGCTATCTCCCTTTACAAGAGGGGAATGTTTGACTGGAATGATACTTAAAAGTAACAGGGAAATTGGAAAATCCTTTCCCTCATTTAAATTTATTTGATAGAACATACAAAAATAGTGCATTTAGGGTTATGTACTTCTTTGAGATGCTTTGAAGCTGTGAAGGTATGAGCTATAATAATTTGCCTTCAAGTTATTCATAAAAATCTTGGTTTTCCTATCAATTTTGGCCCTAAGAAAAACACAACTTTTAGTGGAGGAAAAAAAGATATGTATGTATTATTTGTTGCCTGAGGGATGTTTCAATTTTGTCTTGTCTTACAAAAATAAATGAGATTTCAAAAGTACTCATCAGGGAGATAGTAGAATAACTATTGGAGAAGTAATGGGTGTGTTTTGAGAAAGAAGCCTGCAACTTGGGAAAAATCATAGAATTTCCAGGTTGGAAGGGGCCTTGAACTACCTGGCGTGCAATGTGTAATGATGAAAAATTCAACTGAGATTCAACAGAATCCAGTATTCTGTACATTTCTTTATGTTCTAGTTTCAAGGTAGAGGGCATCGATGTGAATGCTGATAAAGCCAGATGAGATCATCTCATATCTTTGACTGCATTTCTCCAAACATTGCTTTCTGGCAAAGGATAGAAAGACATAGTAAATAAGCTGTACCCAGAATTTAAAATTTTACCATGAATTTAAGAAAATTCAGATTTAGCTTTTAGTATGTGAAATACAGCAAGATGCATAAACTAAAAGAGCTAATTATGTATTCATATAAATGCACATATTAGTAGGAATCATATACATGGGACCTTAAAATATATACTCTCGTATGTATCTAAAAGACTGTATAATGCAAATGAGCTAAAGAGTGCACTGCATACCACGGTTCATGTAGAATTACTACGACAGCCGCAATTTTTGCATTTTCTATTTTTTCAGTATGAATTTGCAACTTAAATGCTACGTTATTATGGGTTTCGGTTTTATTTTTTTCTCTGTTGCTCAACAAGAAAAGTCACACACCCGTGCTCCTGTTAAATCCTCAATGAAGAGTGCCTCTTGAGCACTCACACTTGTTCAGGAATCAAACATCTGGGTGGGTACCCTTGCAGTTAGGAAGAAAAAGACGACAGATTAGTGTGAAGTCAGCAGAGAGTTTGCAGAAAGTTTATGACATGTATAATCTACAATGTACTAAATTCTCATATGACAGATTTTTTTCTTCTAAGTTCCTCTTTGGTAGGAAAAACATAAGAAAAAGGGGACATGACTTGACTCTTAGGAAAAACTCAGAAATTTTATTTCTAGATTGTTCAAAAATATATAAACAGAGGGGAATGTCTTCATGTTGTCATTGCTTGGCTTAACCATATCTTATATTTAGCTGCATGGAACAATCATTTTTTCCAAGAACTGATTCACTCTATGTTTTTATTTGAATCCATAACATTTTAGCTATCTTTTCATGGGGGTTAAGGGTGATGCATTAAAGTCTACAAACTGTATCTGCTTATCCTTTTTGTCTCTTTGCGATTAGGGTTCATCATTTCCGGTTCTTCTGTGCGCCATTTTGAAACTTAAGCAATACTAATTTAGTACCGCAAGATATTTAATAGGATCTTTAGAGGCAGTCTGTAATCTCAGGCATCAAACAATCTCAGAGTGGAGTAACTCAGTTATGGTCATTTACTCCTGCTAGAAGTTCATGCAGTGTATTATATAATGCTTAATACAAATAAAATGAAAAAGAAAATATAGGTGAATTAAGTTTGTATGTACATTCGCATGTGATCATTTATTTAGCCAATATTTATTGGCAGCATGCTCTCTGCCAGGCACATACCAACATATGTGTGACCAACTAGATACACTGCACATCTATCCTGACTGTACCAATGTGGGAGGAGCTGGGGAAGCAAAGGTCTGTAAAGGGGCAGCTTTCTGACACTATCCAGACATATTAAAACACCCCTTTATGTTCTGGCTTCCCAGTTTTTGGAGCACTTGGTCTTGTGTCATCTCAGTTAATTGGAATATAACTTAAATGTATACTTTTAAGTTAGTCTATTTGGTGCAGACTATTTTCTGGGCTCTTTAATACCTGGGAATCTTGCCTTCCTATAAGAATGGTATTTTCTATTATGAAATTATTGGGTCATAGCTTTTCTCCTAGAATTCCACAAGTTGTTCCTTTATAATCTGTTAATGTTACAGAATAGGAATTTCTGGCAAATTGAATATTATTTCTTTGTTAGACGGTCTTTTTTTTTTTTTGCCCGAATACTAGTGAGGTATTTTGTCTTTATCTTTGCACCTCAGAACATTTTCCCAGTCTGTATCTAGCAAGAGTCTCTTAATTAAGTTTTGCCTGGAGTGAGCTTGTTCAATACATAGCTATTCCCTCAACATAGGAAAAAAAATTCGTCCTGCTATTGCATGTATTCTAGGCTCTAACTCTTCATTTTCTGCATGTAAAGTCTTTCATATCCACTCTAAGTCTGTCATCCTTATTTCCATTTCTTTGCAGAAAAGTATTAAAGTTTTGCTTCTATGGGATCAGGCATCATCTTTATTGAATCAATCATGTATTTTTACCCTTACACTTTTTAAAAGATTTTTAATGTAATATTTGGCACACAAAATATGTTTAATAAGCAGGCACACTTTTGATCATAATAAAGTGAATACTCATAACTTAACATCCATCTTAAGGGCTGAACATGCGTTCATCACCAATCCTATGCTCTGTATTTTTTTTTTTTTTTTTAGACAAAGTCTCACTTTGTCACCCTCGAGACAGTGCTATGGCGTCATAGCTCACAGCAACCTCAAACTCCTGGGCTTAAGCAATTCTCTTGCCTCAGCCTCCCAAGTGGCTATAGGACTATAGGCATCTGCTGTAATGCCAGGCTATTTTTTGGTTATAGTTGTCATTGTTGTTTGGCAGGCCTTGGCTGGGTACAAACCCACCAGCTCCAGTGTATATGGCTGGTACTCTAGCTGCTGAACTACAAGCGCTGAGCCTATGCTCTGTACATTTTTTTTTTTTTTAAATCAGGAATTATATGATCGTGAACTTCGTGTTTATCATTCCCCTGGTTTTTTGAAAAATAAACTTTATTTTATAATAGTTTTAGAGATAGTACTAGAGAGTTACCACGCAGTCCTTGCTACTTTATATGCTATAATTTGGACTCTTTCTGTTCTTCAAAATTGAATCTATTTCATTTTTACATAGTTTTTTGGGGGGCCTATAATGGAGTCCAAATCTGCTCACATTTGACAGAATGCTAAACAGTTTATTTAAATGTTCACGTGTGTCCTTTGGCAATTTTTCAAGTATATTTTTTCTTTTGAGCTCCTCTCATTGATTTTTTTTTCCCCTTTATTCAGACAGAACTTTTTAATAGGCCTTGTATTAGTTTTATAGGGCTGCTACAACAAAGTAGAACCAACTGGCAGGCTAAAAACTGCAGAAACTGACAGTTCTAGAGGTTGAAAATCCAAGGTCAAGGTGGATGTAGGAACTGGACCCCTCCCTTTGAAGCCTTTAGGAGAGGAAACTTTGGCTTTTCCAGTTTCCCATAGTCCACAGGTTCCTAGAGGTGGGGGGACACTGCAGAGATTTCTTGATCTGGATGCTAGTTACTTGGGTAAGCTCACTTTGTGGAGAATTCGCTGAGCCTCCCACAGATCTTATGATCTGTGTGTATTACAAAAAAGTATAATTAAGTGAAAAAAGAAAACTCATAATTTTCTCAGGGCCAGGCAGAATCTTCAGGGTACTAGGCAGAGAACTAGAGACAGAAGAAGGGGTCCTGACTTGAGGTCCCAGCTTTTAAGAGATAGGTGAGATAGATATTTAAAGAAGTGTCAGTTCTTATCAAATTCTGAGAAAACAGACAAATAAATAGGTTGATAGACAGATGGATCACTAGATAAAGTAGAGAGGTATGGTCTGAATATGGGGACTGAAGTCAGTTAAGCCAAGAAATATCAAGAACAATGCTGGCCAGTTTGGTAGCTATTAGCCACATGGAGCTATTCACCACTTGAAATGCGGCCAGTCCAAATGGAGATGTACTGTATCTCAGATTTCAAAGACATACACTATGTGCATAGTACCAAAAAGGAATAATGTTTTTAATCAATTATATGTTGAAATAATAACCTTTGGATATATATTGGGTTAAATTAAATATGTAATGAAAATAAATTCCACTTGTTTCTTTTTAGTTTTAAAAATACTACAACAATCAAAATGACAACTGAAATGACATTTAGCAGCTGTGACTTGCATTTTGTTTTTAAAAGACAGCACTTATTGAGATCATGGTAAGTCTGATAAGCAGTGGATGGGTGTATAAGCTGTTGTTTACTTGCTTTTCTGGCTAGAACAGGACTTGGACAGGGCCTGATCAGGGTTAGCCCCATAAAGGGAAGAGTAAAGAGACTGGGGTTGGTAGCAAACAGGAGAACTATCATTTGAGTTTTCACTTCCACTGGAAATCTAATGTTCAGAACAGTTAGCTCAAAACTAAGGCATCACTGCCCACCTAGTGGTTACATAGTTTAACAGAACCAGCGTAGAGAATATGATAAGCAGATTTTTGGGAGAAAGCGGTATGATGATGTGGGCAGAAAACTGGCACTGGAGTCAGACCTTTCTGAATTCAGTGGAGGGTCTGTTATCTAAGTGCTGGGTGGCCTCAGCCCAATGCTGTAATTTCTCTGGACTCTATTGTCCACAGCTATACAATGTATTAATGTCTGCCTGGTAGGCTAGGTGTTAGGTTTGAAATGATACAGAGAGCTTAGAGCACACAATGGCTGTCAAGATATGCTGGTGCTATTATTCTTGAGTTCTTTACAAAGTGTAAAGAAAACATAGTAAACATTTTCTGGGCTTTGGTCAGAAAAACTCTAAAAGGTTTGTTGTTTTATAGATTCTTCAGACACTTCAGAAAAATTGTGAGCCATTCTGAATCTTTGGTTTCTCTGTCAAGTAATGAAGATAAGTTCACACACCCGGAAAGCCAGGCCACAGGGCATCTTCTCTTTCTCCCTGTGTACAGTTCGCTTCAAGGAATGAGTGCCTGGATCACAAAGAATTCCTCTGCATTCAAACACTCAGAGATGTCAACTTGTGCCTTCTCGTCTCAGATGTAGGCAGCCCACTCCATCAATCACTCTCCCCGCCACCCATCAACGTGTCATTGTGATATCAGAGATCTGTTTTGGCAGGCTCACTGCAGGGTACACGTAATCAATGGAGACGCCACACTTAGCCGTGATTGACGCCAATCTTTTGTCAATTTATCCTGCCAGACCCTTCCATCATTCTGCGGCAATGTTTTCTTGAGTGCTAAATAATTTCTCTGAATTATCACAGCCACTTTGTAGATGGACTCGCTGTGATGCTTTTTGTCACAGCCGCATTCACAAGGGTTTTTGCCTCGTACGTTCCTTTCCTTTTCCGCCCGAGGCTTCTTTCTGCATTTCTATTACTCTTCATCACAGAATATTTTTTCAAAAATAAAAGATATTATAATCAGTTTAGTTGGGCAGATGTCTGAAGTCCACTTCCAAATCTTCGTTTGGCTGCCAGCATGACCGTGAAAACATAATTGTTGCTATGCCTTCATGTTTCTCTTCAATAAGATTTTTAGAAATGTGAGATTTCAGGCAGATTCAACTCAGGTGTCCCTCTCCGTTTATGATCTGGCATTTGGTGTTGGCCACCAATGCCTCCCCAATTTGGACTTGGTGAGATGGTCTCACTTCCTCCCTTTCCTTGTCTCCACATCCCTGCCCCACCTCTATACCTAGAAGTGTAACTGTCATGAAATTATAGGTGATGACAAATTCAGATGGCCCCCCAAACTCCTGTTACTCAAAGAGACCTGTAACCAAAAGCTAGAGAAATGCAAAATATGTACTTCATCCTCTTTGCTGAAAAATGAATAGCACTTTCATATGATGATATTCAAAGGGACATAGAGATAGCCAAATTCAAATCAGTAGGTCATATTCTATACACTAAGAGGCGATTAACTGCACCTTCCACTCAAGACCAGCCATTGTGCCTCTCTAAACACTCTGCCCTCCTTGAAATGAAAAATACCCTCATTGATTGCTTCTTATAAATTTCCCATTAATGACCTTTATTCCTCTTGTATATCCTTCTGCAAATATCGGTGACTAAAATAATTAAGGCTCACACAAAACCTCTTAAAAAGATGAACATACCAATTTAGAGTTACTTTAAGGAAGAAGGAAATTACCAAGGAGAGTGTAATCTTATTCTTGTAATATATTTATCTGTAGAAGTCAAGTCCTAGATTATCTGAGAAAACTGCTCAACTAGTTTCAGGCATCAGTTTTTTTTTCATAATTTCTTGCTTTCAAATGAGCTAAACTCTCAAATTATACCTTAACATGTACTTGTAAGTAAACTATATTACTTTCTCATGGAGTGAAAAATCTATTCTTGGGTGTGAAAACTTTTTCCATGAAAGGCGGGATAGTCATTATTTTAGACTTTTCAGTGTGAGAGGCAATGTCCTTAACACTTGGAGAAAGTCTTCTCATCAAAGGCTTCATTTAGATATAGCTTCATTTAGATATAATTCACATGCTACGCAATTCACCCACTTCAAGTAGGATAATTCAATGGTTGTTCTAAAATTCATTGTGGCAATGTTTGCACAGAACTATGCAAACATTTTTATCACAGAAATAACTCTGTGGCTAATAGCAGTCACATCCAGTTTTCACCCAACCCCCCGCCCTAGACCACTGGTAACCTCTGTTTCTATGTATTTATCTATCTTGGACAACTCATAAATGAAATCATACACTGTGTGGTCTTTATAGCTGGCTTCTTTCACTTGACATAATATAGTCAAGCTTTCTCCATGTTCTTACACATGCCTTTTTATTGTCAATATTTCCTTGTATAAATATACAATATTCCTTGTATAAATATAATGTGTAAGTATACTTTCCTCGTATAAGTATACTAAATTATACTGCATTTAACTTATCCATTTGTCAGTTGATGAACATTGGGGTTATTTCCACTGTCAGGATCTGCTTCTGACACCACTTGTCAGGGCCCAGGACTGGCCAGGTCTCTGGCCCAGCTTAGGTAGGGTCTGGACGCAGACCACTAAGCTACCTTGCTCAGAACAGTTTCTCTTAGGTGCTTGAGGGCTATCTACTTTAGCTGGAGAGAGAGAGAATATCTTAGAGTAAAGCAGTCTTAGAACAGATAGATCTTAGTGTTTAGCAGAGCTTGGTAATCTTCAGCAGAGACAAGCCGTGCTGGTGTTCTGCAGGCAGGAGAGGAGACAGAGTCAGAGGTTCCATGACAGAATGTGCATGCTCCCGACTGCCTGCTCCTCCAGCCTAATATAAGGCTGAGCTCCTGCCTCTCACCACCACAGGTGTAGAGACTGCCAATCCACCAATGCTCTCATCTCGCGAGCTCTCTCATGCTAGTTAGAACCAAATCTCTCTCCATGCCCTTCTCACCAAGGTGTTCCATTACAGGTGTTTCCTATAACTCTCACTCCTCCTAGCCATAGGCTATACGGCTGCTACATTTCCCCCCCTTTTTTATATACACACAAAATAACTTTTAATGTGGTAAGGGCAGTTCTTCCTCTTATCTAGCCCTTTTCTTTCTAGGCAAAAGATGGTAATTATCAGAGTTCAGAATTCCAGGTATGGGCTCTTTAAGTGAGGAAGCCCAATGCAGCTGTAAACTATTAGCCGCTGCTAGAGGAAAATGATTGTGATGTTAATTCCCTTAAAGGTCTTTCTAAACGGAGAAAACTGAAATCTTTCCTGATAGAATTTACCATTTCTTTAACTGTAGGCACTTTCCTTTGATATTTACTTAACAGACAAACAAAAAATAATGCTTTCCTTGCAATCTTTGCAAGCAGAGGATTTTTCTCTCGCTATTCCAAAGGTTTTGCTATTTGAGGTCCCGAAGTCCACCCTTCACAGATTGCAAAAGACTGTTACTTGTGGATTAATGGTTCCACACTTGGCGGTTCCTCTCATGGAACTGTTACTCATGGTCCAAAAGGTACCACCTTTCACAATCCCTCAATAGCAGAGTTTTTCCTGCTTTCATGCTGCTTTTCCAGAGAATTTTTTGCTAGTTGATTCCAGACTCCTTTTTTCCCCCAAATGGAGTTCCCTAGCACAAAGGTGGTTTAACTTTTACTCTTCCCTCCCTTTGTTCTCACCTCTCATAACCTCCCAAAGGCTTCACTTGCTTCCGAGTGACACTTCCCCTTTGGGACGTGTCCAGTCTCCTCAGCTGGACCCAGTTATAGCGCACAGACACTGATGAGAGGTCGGTTACCCCTTCACCACGCAGGATAACCTAATATTCCACAAACATATTTAATCTAATTATTCTCCATTGTCATCCATTGGTCCGGTTTAATTTCCCGTTTCAAGCTGAGGCACCACAGGTCTAACCAAGCTGGCAGAGTGCTCCCATGGCATAGAATTGAATTATCCTGTTTTTTCTGAGAATGGTTTGAAATGAAAATATTAAACTATTTTTTCTTTGATCTACCAGTGAGACCTGATTCTGGCCCAACTGATAATTTCCCTATAATAAAGGTGTTCCATCTTCTATCAAGCTGATAACAGCATTTGTTTGGCCCAATGAAAGCTTTTTTTATACTTGGAACATACACCTGGAGGTTTACATGCTTTTTGTTCCATTTTTTAGCATTCAACATTCTTTTCCCTTTTAAACTCTCTTCTCTTATGGTCTAGCTTCCCACATTTATGGCATCTGATGTTAACTGGGGGATTTACCCTCTGATCTTCCAGCTGCCCAATTTGAGTTGTCATGTCAATACAGCATTTATCTGCTTCTAGTATAAGATTCATCTGATCTCTCAACTGTATTTCAACTGCTGTATCTTATTTGCCATGATTTTTCTCTACTGGTTTTTTTCTTTTGGCCTTTTACTTTTTACAGTCTTTCCCTTTCAATTCTTAGATCCTTTGGCTGCCTTAAAGAGACAGGAGCTCTTTAGCTGTTTCTTTTTACTCTAGAGTCTTGTTTTACAAAACTTTACTTCCACTATTTCTTCACCAGCCTCAATCTACCTCAGTTCTTTTCTTTTTAAACAGAACTCTTAACTGCCAAAAAGGGAATCGGGGCGTCGGTCTCTCAAAAGCTACTTCCTGCTGGCATTGGGCGAAGGTATTAGGGGAAGTCAGTTAGAAGTTCTCTTCCCTAACTTAATAAACTCCTGCAACCTATTCCCAAACTTTTCTCTTTGCTGTTTTACCGAAGGCTTTTCTCACCCGTGAGGCTAAAGGCTTGTTTACTAAAGCTTCTTATCTCCTAGGTCTAGCCTTTCTCTTTCCCTCTTGTTTAGAGGCTTTTTTCTGTTTTTCTCCAGCCACTTCACAGAAGAGGCTGAAGGATTTTACCAGCTTTTTTCCCACAGAAGTAGTAGTTAGAATTCGGAAAAGAGAAAACGTAGGAAAGAAGAGAAAAAAACGAATGAGAAAGGACTGCTGTTGGCTGTCTTTCTTGGATATCTCTTTTCCCTCTAAGTATTTCTATTTCTCTTTTCTTCTAATTTTGCTAAAGCTTATTTCCCTCTCAGTCCCCATTTACTGAATCCTGTTCAAAGCACCATTTGTCAGTGGCGTTCACTATCCCACTTCTGACACCACTTGTCAGGGCCCAGGACTGGCCAGGTCTTGGGCCCAGCTGAGGTAGGTTCTGGAGGCGGACCACTAAGCTACCTTGCTCAGGAACAGTTTCTCTTAGGCGCTTGAGGGCTATCTACTTTAGCTGGAGAGAGAGAGAGACAGAGTATCTTAGAGAGAGTAAAGGTCTTAGAACAGATAGCTCTTAGTCTTTAGCAGAGCTTGGTAATCTTCAGCAGAGATGCTGTGCTGGCATTCTGCAGGCAGGAGAGGAGACAGAGTCAGAGTAAGTGGATCCGCGATAGAACGCGCATGCCTCTTGACTGCCTTCTCCTCCAGCCTAATATAAGGCTGAGCTCGTGCTTCTCAACACCACAGGTGTAGAGACTGCCAATTCACCAGTGCTCTCATCTCGTGAGCTCTCTCATGCTTGTTAGGACCAAATCTCTCTCCATGCCCTTTTCACCAAGGTGTTCCATGACAGGTATTTCTTATAACTCCCACTCCTCTTAGCCATAGGCTATACAGGCTGCTACAATAGTGCAGGAAAGGCCCACAGTTGCTGGCATTTCAAGTTATAGATTGGGAGTGTGAAAGGCAAATTGGAGTCAAAGATTTGAATCTTCTTGGAATAGAGATGTATTGAAATTATGCCTGAGATCACAAAAGGAGAAAGTGAGAGGAGAGAAAAAAGAACTTGATGCTATCATGTATATTGTTTCAGTTACCTATGTCATATCAAAAGTAAATAAAAGTTCTAAATTTAGTGGCTGAAAATAATCCCAGCTACTTATTTCTCAGGAATGTATGTGTTGACTTGGCAGTTCTACTGCTTATCTCGCCTGGAGTTACTCATATAGCTCATATACTTACATTCAGCTGATGAATCATCTGAGCACTAGGCCCAGCTGGGCTTAAGCTTGGGTATCTTGGTTCTCATTCACATGACTTTCTGCATGGCTAGCTTGGGTTTCTTGACAGCATACCAAGAGTCACAAGGCCACTTTCTCTTACAGTGTCATTCTGAAAGTCAAGAATGTGACTTTTGGTGCTGGGAGCCTTTTGAAGTCCAAGTGGGTCCTTGGCTTCCTGCAAAAGCAAATTCAGGAGAGAGCTGATATATAAAGTGAATGCAAGATTTATTCAGAAACTATAAAAAGTCTACTTTACAGAGCAGAAGCAAGTTCTCACTGCAGAAGAAAACTGGCTCCCTGGCTCCTATTGCCTTTCTATTTAAGCAACAACTTAAATTATATTCATAGTAGGGATGGTGTTTCACCACCTTGGTTCTAACCTGTTGGAACTTGCCCTGCCTCCATCCTGTTTTGATCAGAGCAATTTGACACTTTGTTTTGAGACTTCCTGACTCAGTTAGGCAATGCCCAAAGCAGTACTTAAAGCAGTTCTGCCATATTTGGTTGGCCAAAGCAAGTTTTAGGCCAGCATAGATTCCATCTCTTGACGAGAGTGTGGTATGTCTGAGTAGGGAGACTTTGGAACAGTCTACCACACCTACATTTAGGGTAGAATATTCAGTGAGAGATGCACAGACACAAATGACCTCTGAGATTGTATTATTTGGCCCTGAAGGTAGTTATCTAGCTTAATGGGTAAAATTACTCCTCTCCTCAGCTAACATGTAAGCAGCCCAAACATTCTTATTGTTAACCCTTCTTCTTTCATATCTTACATTCCTACCTTCGGGCTCAACCACTCTAGTGTTAAAGATCAGCTTCTTATTAATTTCACTGATAATAGAGGTAAGTAGGTTCAGCTTTTGGGCTTTACCTAGAATGGGGACAAAAATATACATATACATAGTGCTCACTTCAGCAGCACATATACTAAAATTGGAATGATACAGAGAAGATTAGCATGGCTCCTGTGCAAGGATGACACGCAAATTCGTGAAGCATTCCATATTTTTAAAGCTGAAAAAAAAATGTATGTATATATATATATATATGTACATTGAGTTTTGGCTCTCTTAAAATTTGCATATTATTAATACTAGTTATGCTCAGAAACACAGACCCCAGCTAAGTGAACCTTTTCCTATCCTTTAAGCTCAACATGTATGAAGCTTTGCCTGGCCCTGCTCTTGAAAATGAAGTTGGCTTTGTGAAATTGAAGGAGGAAGATCCCACCTGGGAGCAGGTGTGTAGTGCACAAGAGGGCAATTCCCACACTCAGGAGCTCTGCCGTTTGCGCTTTCGACAGTTCTGCTACCAGGAGGCTTCTGGGCCCCAGGAAGCTCTAGCCCAACTCCGAGAACTTTGTCATCAATGGCTAAGGCCAGAGATGCACACCAAGGAACAGATCCTGGAGTTGCTGGTGCTGGAGCAGTTCCTGACCATCCTACCCAGAGATCTCCAGGCCCGGGTACAGAGGTATCCTCTGGAGAGTGGGGAGGAAGTAGTGACAGTGCTGGAGAATCTAGAGACCAGAAGTGGAGACAGAGGACACCAGGTAGGAAGAGAATATGTGTGGTGGTGTGGGAGAAGAAATGGGGAACATCTATGTTAACTTCTAACTTTTTATTTGGAAATAATTTATAACTTATAGAAGTATTGGAAAATGTAGTCCTAGTTTCTTAGGAGGCTGAGGCAGGAGAATCAGTTAAGCTCAGGAGTTTGAGGATACAATAAGCTATAATTGTGCCACCGTGCTCCAGCCTGAGTGACAGAGCAAGACCTTGTTTCTAAAAAGATTAATGAAATAAAGAAATATTGGGAGGGTAGTTCAGAGAATTCCTGTATCCTCTTCGCCTGGATTCACCGGTTGTTAACATTTGCTTCATGATTTGCCCACTACTCCACTTGTGCAAACAAGTGAGTGTTCTCTCTCTCTCATTCATTATGCATATGTATATGTATATACATACATACACTTTTTTTTTTTTTTTTGAGACAGAGCCTCAAGCTGTCCCCCTGGGTAGAGTGCCGTGGCATTACAGCTCACAGCAACCTCCAACTCCTGGGCTCAAGCGAGTCTCTTGCCTCTGCCTCCCAAGTAGCTGGGACCACA